>PVHY01004391.1:0-94750 GCA_004024945.1 Uropsilus gracilis | reverse complement strand
AAGCAGGCTACAAGCAGTTCCTTTGCAATTACCTTTAACCTTAACTGGATACAGCTATCTGCCTGCTACTCTCTACAAAGCAGGCTACACACTCTTCATTAGCATTTTCACTGATCACCTTTACCATTGATATGCAAAAGCCAGCCAACTGCTCTCAGCTCCAAAAACTGCAGAAAAGAAAAACTTTAAAACACAGTTTAAACTTTTCACTCGTGGGTTCTTACCACCATCCCCAGCCTTCTCAACCAAAATACCAAACCAATGTAAGACTATCAGTGCAGTGCAGACTAATTTATTTCTAACAAAGTGATTTTTAATTATCCTAATAATTACAAAAGAAACATGTAAGACTCAGAATACTTCAACATTGTCCAAAACCTTTTTCAGTTTTGTCCAAAGTCCTTTCCCAGATTGCCCCAAAATCCTCAGTCTCTCAGTCCTGATCATCTCACCAATGTCCAGACAGAGTCCATCTCTAGACGCTTGAAGACATGTTCCTTTGACTGCTCCTCCTTGTCTTCCACGCTGTCTTCTCCTTGTCACCTTCAGGTAGCAGGAACTCCACGGTGCCAAACCAGCAAAGTTCACTTTCTTCTCAGGCCTAACTTTTGCACAGCCTCTTTTAGACACAAATTAAACTCAGCAAAGCAAACTCCAACACGGAGTTCAAATCTGCAAACTCCTTAACTGCATTCAGCACACATGCTGCCAGTCTGGGCCAGCCGAGGGTTGCAGGCCCTCGGTGGCCACATGGCCAAGCTCACATGACTCACATCCCCACAAGATGGCTAATTCCCATCTCTCCTCTCTATCCTCTCTCCATATTGGAATCCCAATCGAATTAAATCGAATCCTTCTCTTTGTTTGCACACCCTGTATATACCCTGATTTCCCGCCTTCCAGGAAATCTGTTACACTTCTTTCTTCCCCCTGCATCCCCCTGAAGGGAAATTCCAGCTAAGGTCATTCTCCCATTTTAACATTACCTGTCCCTAAAACCTGCAATATTAAACAGGAAACAATGGGGGGGGGGGGGCACGCCCTATCAGTATCACCCATAGTAACTTACAAACAAAAACAAGTTTTTTTCTCACAGTGCAGGCTGGGAAGTCCTGGTGCTAGTACATTTAATGTTTAAAGACCTGAATCCTGGTTCACTTGCTGTCACAGTTGCACTTTGTCCTTACATGACAGAAGAGGACGTGTGATCTCTGGTCTTATTGACATGACCTGTCTAGGGCCCCATTTCCAAATAAATCACGTTAGGATTATGTTTCCACATATGACTTTGAGGAGAACATAACCTTTAATCTACATCATTGTTAATGTGAAGCAACCAGTTTTTAGCATGGAAATATCTATTTTAGAATGTTCAGATGACTTAACTTTGTGTTATTTAGAAACCTGTTGCTATTTGCAATTTATATTTTTTACTTTGTCCATAAATTTAACAAATCTCTAATACAAACATATTTTGGTTTCTTATCATATTCACGTTGTGGAGAAATTTTAATATTTTAAATCTCTCTCTCTCTCTCTCTCTATATATATATATATATATATCCTACATGTATAAAATTATATTTGAAAAATATCTGATTATCATTTTTATATTTTCATAATAACTCATTCCATTCTATTTTTTTCCAGAGAAAGTTGGAATTATTCATATAATTTCTTGTAAACCAATGATATCCTTAATAGGTTAGAAGGTTCCTTGAAAAATAGCATCATTATGTGATCCATAAAATATACATCTCACAGATGCTCACATATTCTTTCCAAAGATGAGAGAAAATGTGTCTACTAATAAGCAGGCATGCTGTTTTTTCTTTGGTTTTGAGGAGTAATTGGTATGTGCTCTTAGAATAAAAAAAGAAAAAAAATGTGAAGGAAATGGTGCCATTTACACAAATAACATACAGCTCATGCCAACTGGAAAAGTTAGAAGAGAACAGAGATTGTGGAGGTGAGGATGGATAGTCAGGCAATGGAATAAATCACTAATTACATTTTAGAACACTTTGAATTTTTAATGAAAATGGAAGAGAACAAATGAATGATGTCATACTTTTATGAAAGCATTGTAGTCTATGTAAAATTGAATGTATCGGCACAATAAAAGCGTGTGTGTATGTGTATGTACAAATACTTGTAATGCTCCAGGTGGTAGATGAAGATAGTGAATCATTGTGGTATTGTTAGATATTATTGTCTTGAAATATACTATTCAAAGTTAAATTTCCTTTAATTTGTCTTAAAGGCATAAATATTAATTTGATGAAGAGACTACTAGAATATGGCCCTTTCAAGGGAATCACTGTTTTAGAATTACATGGATCTTTACATAGAGGAATGTTTATCTCTAATCAGTATGACTTTTAAGAAAGAGAATTGAAATTTTTCAAAACTCCTGATATTGTAGTGTTTCAGTGTTTATTTCATGTGATATATAAAAAACCCAATGTCAAAATGTGTAAAGATTTGAATATAGTCATATAAAGAAACTTAGGTCAAATTTGTTATATCTTCCTTAAAAGAATAGTACCTTCAAACTTATTAAAATAAACTGAAAGATCAAATTGTATATATTTTATAACAAGTTCTAAGAACATTATGACATATGTATACATTATGAAGTTATTACAATCAAATAAACAAATATGTAGTATTAGCTAGAATTCTTATAACTTCCATGATAAACAGTAGAAAAATGGTTAATCATAATCATGGGTGGTATTTTTTGTTGTATATGCTCATTCCTTTGAGCATTTAATTTAATATTAATTTTATTTTAATTGTGATATCAACTATAAATGTTTAGTAGTCTATTGTAGTATCCCCACATGCTATCTTTTTGATAAATCCAGAGTAAAATTTCACTCTCAAACCAGTGTTAAAATTACCATTAAAATATTTCTTTTCCATCACCTATTGTCTTTATGCTGATTGTAAAGAGGGTAGAAACTGATCGAAGGCAGGTGACCATGTTCTCCAATAGAATTTTCTAAATAGGAAGGTCTAACTTCTTGCTTAAATATAAGATGTCATAAAACTTTTTTCTCAGTACAAAAAGTTAATTTTTTTTCTTCTTTATCATAAAATAAAAAGCAGGCAACTTCTATTATGTTCTCACTGTTCCATTTTGCAAAGATGGAGTTTCTCCTGCAGGCCTCAGCAATAATACCTTCCAGTATGTTATTACTAATCATCTGATTTTTAAGACAAGTTATTTTATTTTATTCATCTTTGGGAAAAATATCAGAATTATTTTACATAATAGAGATTTACTGATCGTTAACTAAAAAAGTTTTGGTAAAATTGTGGCATATGATCAGTCACATATCAGTGATTGTCAAGGCAACCATGTTTCTTTCTGACTAAGGTAATGTTGGTTTACAAAATTGCTTATCACTTGAGGTTTAGATTCACACCTCTTTAGACATATTGGCATGTCATACCCACCACTGGAGCACCCATAATATTCCAGCATGGTACAAGGGTCCATCTTTCCATCCACCTGGTACCTTCAATTATATTTTAAATTATATTTATAGAGTTTGCTTAGATAGAGGCTTATGTTCCTTTTTTTTTTCTTTATAATTCACAGATGAGTAAAATCATGTTTTTATCTTTCTATTTTTGACTTAGTTTATTAGCATAATTTTCATTTCCATCCATACTGCTTCAAATGGTATATCATAGTGTGTCTGTGTCTGTCTGTCTGTATGTCTGTATGTATGTATTCATTATCCCTATATGCAGGAGCTACTTTTACACCTTTAAACACAAATTTTAAATCTTATATTTTAATTTTAGAGAGTATCTTTATTTACCATTTCACTTCCTTTCTTCTCTCATCAACTACCTTGGGGATATTGTATTCAAAAATAATTTTTCAGCATCAACAATTAGTCTACATGAACTCATGGGCTAGATATGTGATTCTACACCAGAAAAGTTATTCCACAATCTCTTCCTTTTCAATTTTCTCCCTTCACTTCTGTTTTCAAGCTTTATTTTGTGAAATTTTTAAGCTAATACCACTACCTTACAAACAAAACTTTCTCATTTGCTGTGTTTCTTATGCCCTACTCTATGATAAATTTCATGAAGTTAGATCTTTGTTGGGCTATCCATTTATCTTACATAGTTTATACTCAGTATTCACAGAATTAATGAAAATGTTATTGCTTCTCAAACTTTAAATGCCCTCCTGATATATCACTCTACAAGGTACCATCATAGACACCCGCATCTAATTTAAAAATCAACAATACTTAGATAAATTATGGCTCTATTATATATTATTAAATAATTATAGCTTAATCATGACTGATATTTCAATAATTATGTCAAATTGAACTCAATATTAAGAATCATCTACACTGTGTCTCATTTATCAGTTTTATATATGTAAACAAATTAATACAGCTAATTGCAATTACAAAAAAAGAATCAGAAAGGATTTAAATAAAACTACATGTTGAAAAAGGGAGGAACCCCACTTAGAGGGAAGTTTGACACTGGAAGCATCTCAAACAAGGACATGTAATTATATAATCAGAGGTAGAACATAACAGTCATAGGTTTCAGACATAGATAGGGCAAATATGTAAAAAAAAAAAAAAGGTACTGTTCAAAACCAACCATAAGTCTGCTGCTGTCTTTGGCTAAGTTCAGTTAATGTTATTTTTAAAAGATTTACTTTTAAAATAAATCTCTAATAATAAGTTTGAATCCTACATGGAAAATGTTATCCCTAATAGTCAACTATTCTTTTAGCTTTGGTTATTGTTTTAACTGGTGCTATTAGGCATCTCTAGAGCAAAATAGCAAGTTTAGAAATCTTTTCTGGCAGTAAAATGTGATTTTGCAAGACCAGTTTTTATATGTTATAATTGGGGTAAATAGAAAACAAATATATTACTAACAACTATCAGATAGACAAAATGACACTTTAAGATTAGTAATATATATTAGATGTTGACCTATTTGCAGAGGAATTATATGTTCTTCAATCAATGTTAAATGCCTCTGTATGTCAAGGAAGATAATACCAAATGAAATTATCCCAAGACTTCCCATTAAATATATGTTGTGTTCTTTTTTAATTGAAGTAACATTGTTTTACAAGACTTCATATGATTCATAGGTGCAGAAATACACCTTTCCAGGTGTAATTTTTGCACTAAACCCACAACCAAGACATCTCTAGTTCTCAATCATAGACACTTTGCCCTCTGCCCCCATTCTGATAGATTAATTGTAAGAATAGTGTTTATTTTGTTTCATATTTTGACTCTTTGTTTTATCTGCATTCTGCATATACATATTTGTAAATAAGATCAAAGTAGCCTGATCTGATCAACTTACTCAGGTTGATGTCAGTAAAGATTCTAGAAGTCGTTAACCTATTTATAGGAAATATCAATGAATGTCATGGAGTTTTGTTATTGTTAAGCCATAATTTTTCATTAAGGTGTCTTTCAAAATAAAAACTGAGGAAAATATTGGAATTAAAAATTTTGTAAAGTATTTGCTGCCTGAAACATGCTCTAAGGAATTATGAAAGCAAGAAAATGTGTTATATAAAACCCAATATGGGATTGATTCCACTTGTAATACTAAATATATTAACAATATAAATGTGTTTGTGTAAAACATAGTGCATTGTTGAGAACAAAAAAAAGAAGTGATACATATCTACCCCAATTGGTATTGCATAACGTATATGTCACCTATATACTGTATTAGATAATATTTAAGAATAATTCTGATGATTGAAATATTTCTGATTATAAGTATTTAACATAATTAAATAATAGGCAACTATATTTCCTTAATAGAAAATCAATTGTTTCATTTTACTATCTATAGTGCATACTTTATACATATTTATCCCTATGTATACACTAACAATTTTCATTTCTTATAATTAATAAGCAGACAAATATACCTATTTGCCTATACATTCATATATAAATATAAATATCCATTAATTCATACTTAATTACATCAAAAATAATATATATAAACCTCATGTTTTATAATTAATTTATATGTGCATGTATGTATATAGATGTGCAGAAATATGTATATATACATATATAGTTCTATCTATATGTGTATATATCATATTATTACTGCAGAGAAAGTAACAAATGGTGACAGGATTTATTCCTACTTCTGATGCTTCCATGTGATACTGGCAACATATTGTATGCATTTGTGTCTTGGTTAACTCATTAAAAAGATGGTAATGACAATAATCACCTATCTCCATATTTATGATGAGAAATAATTGCATTCTTTATCATATGACTTAATAAATTGTCAAAACCTATTATGTCTTCTTTGTTTTTATTTGCTATAGTAAATATAATCAATAATATCATTTGGTTTATATTTTTGGACATGTAATCTGGATTCTTTAAACTAAGTTTTATTTATTAAGAATGTTTACCTCACCACTATGAAACTGTAAGACTATATTTCTAATTTATTTCTACTTAAAAATAATTTAGATGTATACACTACTAGAAATATTTAAATATGTTATCCAACTATTACCAGTTACATACATTTTAGCAAACATTTTGAAACTTGTGCATATATCTAAAATATCTCTATGACCATAAATTCTTTCAGAAGTGATATTTATGAAATTTCTTAATAATTGGTTGTTTATATTGATATTCTACTAATAATTAATAATTTAGTATTTTATTAAATACATGATATACTCTGCTTTCATATATTATTATGTCTCCTTGTTTAATATCAGTATTTATCTTATTTCTTCTTTGTTTTAAAATCAATAGTCTAGTCTAATCTCTGAATTCTTTGTTACATATTTTATTACTCTCCAGATTTATGATATGCATGCTACTTATTTCTCATGAAATCAATGACAAGTTCAAAGCTAAACTAACAACTTGCATCACATTTAATTGAATTGTAGAGCTTTTTATGCTTTACTTCCATCGCTTCTGTATATAAACTGCAGCAACTTTTCTCACATTGCATGGTGTAACAACAAGAATTATAGAATCTTTCTGGTTGTACATCAATTTGAAGTGTTGGAACCAATGTCCCTATGGGTCTAATTTTCTTTTCTGTCCTTTCTTTCTCCTGCCTGCATACCTCCTCTAGACTATGACATTTACAAGACTCTTGTGAAAAGTAGCCAAACACTACATATATAACACTCCTAGGAGCTACATATAAGGAGTTTCTGTTTGTTTTCCACTTGTCATGGGGCTAAGTAAGTATGGACACATCAAAGTGAATACCTCTAAACCACTAATTACTCCCCTCCATTGCAGATTGATTAGCATCTTACTAAAGGACCATTCTTCTTGAGATATAAGTGAACACTGATCATTGGAGATAGTAAATAAGTAAATACACTTGAAAATTATGAGAAATTTTTGAAATCTTTTTACTTTTATCTCCTTTTATATGTTCAATTTGTGAGGAAATTAGTAAGACATCAATATGGATGTACTACAGATACTTAAATGTTTGTTATTGACTGAAAACTGTGCTGTGACTCATTCTTTTGGGATTTTTAAGTCCCTTTTTATCTTTACTAAGTTACAGTGGTTTGTCACTCTGTGCTTAGGGTAGTAGGATCACATTCCTCTATATGTTTGCATACCACTTCTGTTATTCAAAGCACACAGAATTCTTTACCCTAGTTGACTGGGATTCTCTACCCATTTTCTTCCATTCATATTCCTTCATCCTCTTACAGTAGCCTTAATTATGAAGTCCGATATCTTGGAGTTGTTTTGCTGTAATGTTATCCCCCTATATATTACCCCCATATATACATATATTACACTATGAAGGAAATCATCTTGTATTTGTGTTTCTCTGTCTGGTTTATTTCACTTTGCATAACTCCCTCCAATCTCATCTATTCTGTCACAACTGCAAATGACAAATGACAAGGGAGTTTTTCTTTCTTCATTTTTTCCCCAAGTACTAGTCCATAGTGTATGTAGAACATATCTCCTTAATCTACTACTTTGTCGATGGGCATTTAGATTGTATAGCTTGGTTTTTGTAAATAGTGCTTCGATACAAATGGGGACTGATATCCCTTTGAATTAATGACTTTACATTCTTCAGGTCGATGCCTAAAAGTAGAATTGTGGAATCATAAATAATACTTTTTTTTTAACACGTTGTAATATGTTGAGGAAATTCTATAGCATTTTCCGCAGTTGCTGGACCAGTTTACATTGCCACCAGTAGTATACAAGAATTTCTTTTACTCCTTATTTTTAAGGGGCATTGTTTACAGGTTGATATAATTATTCTTGATATGCATTTCATAAAAAATGATTGGGTATAATTTATTGGAATAATAATGTTGTAGTATTATTTCCCATCTTCTATTAAAACTTGAGGATTGAAAGTGTCATGAAAGATCAACTTAATGTGGCATGATCAACATCAAAAATATGGAAGAACAGAACTAGCCATATACATATTTACAAATATTTAGAACTTAAAAAATACAATCAGAACCAATGAAGAAATAACATGGAACTTATGAAGTATTTTTAGATTAAGTTAAAAATAGCACCATGCATCAAATATATGGGATGTAGTAAATCAATGTTTAAAGGAACTTTCATAACTCTAGAAGTCTATATTTTAAAAAAAGAACATAAAATCATTTATTCATGTTTCCACGGAAAAGACTAGAAAAAGATAGTAACACAAGAACAACAATAAAGCAAATAATAAAAATTAGTGCAAAAAAACAATGAAGCAGACTAAAGGAAATAATCAAGGTTTTAAAAAAATTTTTAAAAACAGGTAATCCTCAATGATATAAAAATATAAAAATTTGCCACATTTAGTAATATAAGAAGAGATATAACTAACAATTTTATAAGCACAAAGTGGATACTAAAGGAATACTGTTAATATTCTTTCTGTCTGTATATTTTATTGATCATATATATTTTTCTTTTTCCCTTTTTAAATTGATTATATATTTTTTCTTACACTGTTACATACTCCGAATTTTTCCCATCACACTGTGACTTGTGAATCGTCATCCTAGTCTCTAGTAGTATCATCCCTCCCAGATTTGGCTCTCTCTCCTCTTTCATTTGTTTTCCTATATCTCCCATGTATGTGAGACAAACTGGTATTTTTCTTGCTGACTTTTTTTCTTTAAGTTAGTTTGATTTCTTCTAGCCCCATCCATGTTGCTGCAAATGAAATGCTTTTTTTTGATGCTGAATAATTTACTGATGTGTTAGCCAGTTCACCATTCTGATGTTTCTAATATTTTTTAGACCAAAGCATTCTAATAAAATATCTTAAAACATTTTTATAAAATATCTTAAAATAATCAAATTATTAAATTTGCCCAGGTGGCCAAATATAATAAATCTTATAATGCAGGAAAATGTTGAATACAAATGCTGAGTCACTCCATTTTTAGATACTTCTGCCATTTCTTTAGTTTCCAAATGTAATTCTGTGCATAGGGGTACTAAACAACCAAGCCTTTTATTAGAAGAGAATGTGTATTTATGCAGATATGTAGATTAGCAAACTGGTATATTTTTCACTTAACAAATCATCTCATTTTTACACCAAGTCATGCATAATTATAATTCATCATTTGGAAAATTATCATAAATGTACTAATCTAAACATAATTAAAGTCATTATGAATGTTAACTGACCTGTATCATTAATGAGAAACAATTTTGGTTTCCTTTTCTATTTGGTGACTAATACTAATAATTCATTTATTTTTAATTTGTACAGCATTTCCCATTTGGATTTAACATTTTTAGCTACTAATTAAGAATTAATGTAAGGTGTGTGGAGAGTTAATAAGCACTTCACAATGTTGATGAATACTTATTTACCAGGGAATTCATTAATAGTGTTTTAGCCACTGTGTGGATATATCCAATCTGCTTAATCCACAATTTGTCCTCCTATAGTCAAATTGCTAATATTTGTTTACTTTGTTTCTTTAAAGCAGTGAATTTAAGTTGACAAATTAACTTTAACTTCAAATTAGCACAAAAGGTAATATACTTCAGACATGAAATAAAAACATACAGTCTGAGTTCAATTTTTTTTATGGCAATTTTTTTTCTACTCAAGATTTACTAGATTTCAGAATATTTTTCAAAATAGAATTTCATTATTAAACAAAGATATTAACTTAAACTTCATAAATTTGAATGTGTGACTGATAATTAACTCTACATTGTAAGCACTAATGTAACCCCCCTTCCATTTTTATAAGTTTATGGTTTGTAAATCTGAGCCACATGCTTTGTTTAACAATTATGAACATAAAACTGTTCATGTTTTAGTGTCTCTGAGAACATATAATTTATTTTGTCAAATAAATGTCAATTGATAAATTGTTTAGGGAAAGCATCAAGTTTCATATTTGCTATATACTTATAGCAATTTAAAAAAATTGCAGATTAAAACAGTATTAATATCACAAAGTTTTAATCTACATAAACTGAAATGAATTTATTGTAACTTATATAAGCTTACCATATTTTCCAATCAAAAAATAAAACATGGGCTTTTGACCTATAAAGTTTGATTTGAGAAGTTGACAATCAAAAATTAACCCCTAATAACAATTAAACTATATTTTTATTATTTTCTTATGTTTAAGTAACATTTGTTTATTTGAAAGTGGATCATGTTCCTCCTATACGTTCAAAAACACTAACATTTATATCATTAAAAAAAGTTTACATACAGAAATGTGTGTGCCCGTGCATGTATTTGTAAAGGTGTATAAAGTTAGCCCTACCTGTATCTGCAATGCTGTGAAAAAGACTTGCAAAAAAATAAATTCATAAATAGTTGGAAACTTTTTGAAGAAATGGAGAACGCTTGAAGACATGAAGAGTTCATGTATACCCAAAACAAGTAACAATTGAAGCATAGTATCTGGAAATGCCCTCTTTCTTACTTCAATTCAGGGATTTACAGGCAATTATTAGACCTATAGCATCCCATATTATATGATCTTGTGTATGAGATAGGAAGTGTTTTGAACTTCAGCACAATACATTTTCAAGATTTTATTTGACCAGCTGCCTGCTGGAATTTGCCAGCTCTTAAGGAGGCACAGTTAAAACTACTTGGTTTACAAAAGCTAAAGGAGAGGTTTTTATAAAGAAACAGAAGCAAAATAAAGGATATTGTGTAGCTGATTATAGTATAAGTGATTTATTTCCTTACTTAGAAAAGCTCATTTGGTTGTTGTTGGATTTGAATTTCTTTACCTAGAGGCAGTTTTGGGGGTTGATTATCACTGAGGTTTCAGTTTTCTTACATATGCTAGGAGGACATTGTGACCACAGTTTAATAGCATACTTGCTTAATTATCTTAGAAATTATTATAGACCATGGGACTCCCTTGATATATTAGTGAACAACATGACATGGGTGACATCAGTGTTTGAAATTTATTTTTATTCTAAATTGCAAGAAGGCCTTAGACTTTGAAAATACATTAAGAAAAAGCAAACAATTGCTTTAAGTTCAGTAATGTAACTGTGGAAATTCCAGTACAAATCATTGTCCAAGAAAATGTGCAGCATATGAGAAAATGTCTAGACCAAGAGAGAAATTAAAATGAAATTTTAATTAAATTAAAAGAACTATACAATGGTCCTACTTCAAGTTTTAATATGTTGTTTGACATAATAATCTCTTGTCACTTTCAAAGTGTGCTGTTTTAAAACCTCTAATATAATTAACTCTATTGAAAACATAATTTGGTATAGCAAATTTAAATTTATATATCTAAACCAAATTAAAATAAAAACCACCTGCCTATATATGAGAGGAAAAAATAACAAAGCACTGGTTTTTCAGTTTTTTACTATGAAAAATATAGAGAACAACTCCCAAAGCTACTTTGCACTATCCTTCTATTTTCAGCTACTTCAAAATTTAAAATGATTTCTTTGTACTTGAACAATTTATGATGGTGAATATGAATGAAGAACAGAAAAAGAGAAACAAGAGTTGTGTAAAAATAGTTATGCAAATGGCATCTAGTTAGGAATAAATTTAGGAGCAAAAGGGAAAATACAATCACTTTAGTAAACTTTAACTTAGGGATCTAGCCAATTTGAGGTTGTCTTTATAAATGACGATAGAGATGTACAAGTAATGCTAAGATATCAATAGAAATCATTCTGGCTTATACAAGGAGAATATTTAATACTGTTAGAAAAAAGGCAGACATCTGTGACATGTACATTCTGAAGAGACATAATGGTAACCGTTATCTTATTTGCGATGTACTTGATTAGAAAAGGGTTTAAGTATCTATAGTCTTCAGTGAAAGATAGGAATAATAGGTGCAAATTTTCTGACTTAGTAGGATGTCCTTTTTTCTAAAAGATTTTTCCCCTACAGAATGGGAGAGAATATTTACACATCATAATTCTAACAAGGCTCTGATATCAAATATCTTCAAAGAACTTATTGGCATCAGCACAAAGACAGTACATAACCCACTAAACAGCAGACAGAAGAATCAAACAGACATTTCTCCCCAGAAGACATACATATGTCCATTAAGTACATGAAAACAAATGTTTATCACTTGTCAGGAAAATGCATATCAAAAGCACGTTGAAATAACATCGCATACATGTAACAATGGCCTTTTTGAAAAGGCCAAAAAAAAAAAAAAATGTGTTGTTGAGGATGTAGAATAAAAGGAAGTCTTGTACACTCTTCCTGGGAATATAGATTGGGTCAACCCTTAGGGCATATAGATCAATATTTGTCAGTCTATTAAAAAAAATAGATCTGTAATATTATGCAGCAATTCCACATCTAGGTTTCTACCCAAAAAATATAAAAAGCAATTCAAAGGGTTATATTTACCCTATTGTTCATCACAGCAATATTTACAGCATCTACATATAGTAACACCATAATTTCAAAGATCAATGAGCATGTTAAAAAAAAAAAACACAACTTCATATAAAAAATGAAATACTATTCAGCCACAGAAAAGATAGATTCTTACTATTTGCTACATGACTGAACTGAAGGGCCATATGCTAAGTGAAATGGAAGAGAATGGTAAATACTGTTGGTTTTTCTTATATGTGGAATATGTAGAACTAAAATGAAGGATAAGGCAGAATCAAATGAAAGCAATCATTTCACTAGCAGTATCACTATAGATTTGAGACTATTAGAAGGCAGAAGGGAGGATAGAAAGCAGTGTGTGTAGTCAACCCGGTGGTCTGTATTGAAGTGTTGTGGGTACATTGACATTGGGTGTGGTGTGTTAACAAACAGGAAGTGGTGATCCTATACCCCTGCATCATAAATAGTCTTGTAAGCCAATGTTATCTCAATTTGAAAAACAATGGTAGGTGCAAACATTTTCTTCACACAGGAGAAAGATCCTTCCTACTATGACATGGAGAAAAAAAGAAATGAATGTGCATGTTATAGAATAGAGTAATTGCAATAAAACAAATTTTAGAATATTATGTAGGACATATTTTTTATTTTGTTTCCAATGAGAAACTAGGCTGTTTTTATGAAAAACATATAAGTTTGACCAGATAGCATAAAAAGTAAGAATATTTTTTCAGCGATAGTGAAGGAAAGTGCAATAGAGAACAGGTAAAACAATGGGAGGGTTAAAATGCATTAACGTTGATATTAGGTAATTGCAGTAAATATTACCATGTGTTTGATTGGCTGATTATAGTTAATTATGTTCTCAAAGGTAGAAATTAGTTTTACTTGATTAGTAAAGTCTTCTGACTATATTATAAAATATAAAAATTTCATATTCATCTTTTTACACTAGTGAATGCAGGGTCATAAGACAAATCCATTCAAAACTTAATTTTCTCTCTTCCCAATCTGAATATTATGATAGAAAACAGTTTATGCAATTAAACAAAATACTTTTATATATTAGACCTAATTGATTGTGTTTCTCCTTTAAACTCAGTATGTTGATATGAAGATTTTTTGTGGGTGCTGTCATTACCTCATCATAAGAAAAATTTGCATTAATTTTAAGAACCAATCCTTACGTCCATTTGAAACACCATATCCAAAATCTAAGCTATGGATTATGGCAGTCTTTCTCTGCCTGAGAATGCTGTGTTTTAAGAGTAATGCAGGAAAGGAAATTCAAAATCTCCAGCTATGTATAACTGAAAAAAGAATTTCTTCACCTCAATATATATGTGTTGTTCTTGATTAAAGATTAGACCAATTAATTTTGGTTGTTTCCCTTACCTGAAAAATCAATCAAGCGGTAATGATATCATCAGGTCCATCAAAGTTTTTAAAGAAAACACAGTAAACACAACTTAAGTTATTGCACTTACCTCCTACAGGTGCACTCTAAAAACCTAAACTATAAACTAGATTAATTTTCTTCCTTTTATTTTTCTTTCCCTCTAGTGATTGCTATGGCAACAAAACTAAATTGTATGTGAGGCCAATATCTACAAACATTTAAGGCAAGCAAGTGCTACTTCATAATCTCAGCTTGTGGTAGAAGAGAACCAATAGCTATCTCAAAGGTGCTGAGTGATTAGTTCTGCAAAGGATTCCAGTTTAATGTGGTTTGAACAAATACCTCAATCTTTTGACAAGAATCTTAGAAACATCATCTATTTTTTTAACATGCATCTTGCAAATCATAGCTAAGAATAGTATTTCTTCTACAAGAATAAAGTACAATAAAAGCTCCTATACAGAGTTAATTAGATTTAGTAGGTATGGTCATTTGTGCAAGTACTTCTACTCTTATATAATATCCACTTTAGTGAATATAGAGAAATTAAAATCATCCTTTCTTTTTATGTATGGCATCATTATCTATGCATAAATTGAAATCATTGCGGCAAATGTGTCAATATGATTCACCTATGGAAGATTAAAGATAAAATAATTCTTTAATCATATGTACTAGAGATGCTATAATTGATTTCTTGAAAATTAAAATAGCTGCTACTACCACTTCTTTCTAATATGATGTTTTTATACTGTTATGTTTTCAGACATACAGTTTTACCATATAGCAAGCGTAATTTCTAGCTAATAATTTTTAAGAGAAAATCTCAGTTTTTATAAGTATTAGCAGTGATCTTTGTAATTTTACTTGTGGATCAAAATTGATGGGTTTTGAAAACAAATGTTTCAATGATACGGTTGCTACTTTAATAAAAGCTTGAATTACTTAAACTGTTGCTTGATTTAAAAATATTTATTTAAAATTTATTTAAATATTTAAATTTTTTACATATTTAAAATTATTTTAAATCAACATGGATAGTTGCATATAGTATTTCATTTAGCCAAACTATCAAAATTTTAAAATTTTAAATGTGGTTTTCTGTAGGTAGTATGATCTATTTGGCTTTAGATTTCTTTTTCCTTTGAATTAATACACATAATACAAATTAGTGATACAGAATGAATAAAATGTATCCCATTTCAGATCTAAAAGAGACCCAAATAATCAAGGGTAATAAATATTAACCCTCATCATCTAGTCTGCAGTTTTTCCTTGAGTGCAGTGATTGGTTTAAAAGGATACCTGTCTTCATTGGTCCCATTATAGCGAATTCCAGCTTATGATGGTAATGATGGCTGTTAATGTAGCTGCTATTATTAGTTGGGAAGGATCCCCCAGTATTTTCCTTTCTTATACCCCGTATCTCGAGCCCTGTCCATTTACTACTCCTTCCCCATTCTTCTCTGTTCTGTTTCTTCCACAGTCTGCATAGAAAAGTCCACCATGTTATTCACTTGTGATAAGAAACAGCCAGCCTTTGGATACAGCTGACATTGGCAATGTACAAAAAGCAACAGATGAAAATATTGAACCACTTGGAAAATTCCAGAATTCTGGAATTTTTAATTTTTTTTCAATAGAAGAGCTTATTCTAAATGTTTCAATGATATAACATTAAATACTCTGCTTGTTTAACATAGATTCAGTTAGGTTTTACATTACTTAACCTAAAATTCTGGCTTTTTTACTGCTCTTCTTAGCAAAGATGTGAAAAGATAATTGTCCAATTGTAGCTTAGAAAAATCTTTACAGCATTTTTATGCCACATGTCATAATGACATGCTATATACAGAACTTAAAAATGGGGATAGTAGAACATAAGAGACATTGATTTCTAAACTCTTTTTCAAAAATGTTTTTATATGATAACAAGATTAGATTAATTTTATTTAAAGAAATCTATGGGTGTAGAACCACTTATGCTTTGCAAATTGTTATGGATACTCAACAATTCTATTACTGGCAAGGGAAAATATGTGACTTTATCTATAAAGCAAACTTTCACAAAATAAATTGTATTGGATTGGATTGGGTTAATGTCAAAATATACTGTACTGTTGTTTCTCCTTAAGAACTCTAATGTTAATAAAAGTATATTTAATGCATGCATTAGTTAATTTTAATTTAAAATTTAAAAAATTTAAAAAAAACTAATTAAAAAAACTTATGCAAATAATCGAGCAATGTGAATAAGATGTACAATACAGAACTATGGTTAAAGCAAATTTTGTTGTTTCTACTGGTACTAACTGATCTGTAATAATTCAGGTATTTAACAAAATCCAAAGCAGTGCATATAATCAAGTTATGTTGCAGTTCTCTGAAGCCTGTGAACACATTTATTGTTTCTCTGAATGGTGAAACTCCAGGTTCTTTACCGAACATACCATTTAGGAATGCATATGTTTTGTGAATAACAGTCATGTAGAAGAAAGTTAAGGAGTGGGAAATTCTTAGTAAGTGTTGTAAAAATATTGACTGTTGGCACTTAAATAAAATATCAAAAACTGTATCAAATCTATAATTCTAATGTTTTCTAAGATACATTTAAAGAGAGTTAGATATGAGGCATAAAACCATGTTAAAGCATATTTCAAGGTATGAGGCAAGAGCTGTAGGTCACCAGAATTAAAGTACCAGTGATGAGAAATTAAATTATACTGTGTGTTTTTCCATATGTGTTTATGTTTAATGAAGATGGAACCATTTAGATTTCATGTCTGTTCCAATATATGATGAGAAGTAAATTCCAAGACAAATTTATTACGTATGCTTTATAAACTTGAATAGTGATGTAACTCTTTTGAGAATTGAAGAAGTGTGCCAATTCATAAATGGGAAATGCAGAATGAGAGCGGAGCTCATATGCTTTATTTAAATAAATATGGAACATTCCAGTCTCACGTCTCACAACCCTGGAGATGTCAAACAAATAGTTGATATTTAGGTACAGAACTCAGATTCTAACTAGAATATGAATTTGTAAACTGTCTTTAAATTGCTTATGTCTTAAAATTTTACCTTCACTTTAACTTACAACTACTTCCCCCCCCCCCCCTTAACTTCTTAAAAATAGACTTTTGGTAGCATTGACTTTATTTTAGAGAACAATTTTGATTTTTGCGTATGTACTTGTTCATGTGAACATCACAATTATAAAAATAAAAAAAAAAAACAATTTCATCACACAGGCTACCTTTTAGAAGATCCTTGTAATCACACATTTGCTTTCTAATCCCCAAGATATGGATGTGCTAGCTTTTTATTTTTTATTTTTTTGTCTTTTTGAAACATTCTTGTAGATGGTGCTGCACTATCAACCTCTGAAACTGACTTCTTTCCCTTTAAGATTCTTCTCAGATATTGTTCATATGAGTAGAACCTGATAATGAAGCATCAACATTTATCTAAACATAAGCTTTTCTGTGTAATATTTATTCCATTATATGGATATGTTTCTTTTGGTTTTTCTTACCCATTCACCATTTGAAGCACATATTTTTTTAATTTAATGTGTGACTATCAGCTCACTTTTCTAGGGTGTATTTTGAAAGATATGATTATTAAAGCACAGTACATATATATATATATAATTTTATAAAATAAACTTCCAAACTTTTAAAAAGAGTAATGCTTCGTTTCTTCTCCAGCAAACATGTGTGAATTCTGTTTGCTTTGCATTCTAATTAAGATTTGATAATGTCATGATTGGTATTTTTAAGCCATTAAGAAAACTGTATAATATAACCTATTAATTATTCTATTTCCTTACTGGGAATATTTACACATTTTTCCTCCACATATTCTCATTCCTTCCCCTGTCTTCCATATATACACATATCTTCTTTGGTTAAGGATTTAAGTCCTTTGCCTCTACTTTCCCTCTTTTTCCTTTGGGTCACTTATTTTTTACTGTTGATTTTTAGGTGTTATTTATTCTATATTCAAATATCTATTATATTTTTGACAAGAAAATATTGTTTCCAGTCTTCATCTAACTTTTCACTCTCTAAATAGGATTAGAAGAGAAAATACTTTTAATATATAATAAGTCTTTTTTTTTTTAAGATTGAGTAATCAAGAACTCATTTGAGGACTTTCTTTTCTAACCATTTCAATGTGTATGTTTTTCTATAGGCACTGATTTAATTGAAATTCTTTTTAATTTATTTTCTAATTTTCCTTAGAATTGTTTCTTTTTGAGCTATTAATTGTTTAAAGTATGGTGTTTATTTCCTACTATTTGGTTTTGTTCCTCTATCATTTATGTGTATATATACACATAATATCTCTCACTAAGCATTAGGTCTTTTTTATTTCTTTTTGTCAGGTGACATTAATTACTTCCTTTTCTTCTACCTTCCCTTTTCCTTGTCATTATTCCTCTTGCCTTCTCTGCCACTATTCTTTCTTTACCTCCACTCCCTCCCCCCCCGTTTTTTTTTTTTTTTATTTCTGACTACTAGTTCTTCTTTCTTAGACTTCAGATACTAGACTAGATTTTGTTATTTCCCCACAGTTCTTAAGCATTCTTAATACTCTTTTTTCTAGTCCCTAATGTCTAAATTATAAAAAAAGATAAATTTTCTTTGATTTTATTCAGTCATTGCATCATTGGTGGTATAGTCTGTGTTGTGTATAGTGTGTTAGTTTACAGAAATTATTTATTTAGTTCTAAAATGTCCATTAACTTCTGTATTTATATCTTATTGCTAAGATTTTTTTCCCTCTTCATTCATTTCCTAAGTTGTAGTGATTGTTAGAGACTTCATGCATACTTACTTTTTTTGTCTTTTTCAGAGAACTCATGTTAGTTCCCTCTTGTTATTAATTTCTGCTGATCATCTCTTTTATGATACTTGTAGAGATGTTCCTGGTTCTTTTTTACATATTTTTGGTTGTACCATGAACATTTTGAATTTTGTCATAAAGGTAATGAATCTAATTTAATTTTGGTGTAAAATGGTCATTTTTGTTTGTTTTAGCAGGCAAGCAACATGACTGAATTGGGTTGCAATGTCCTCTTTAGACTTCTGTGGATTGTTTTTACATTTTGTGTGTGTGTGTGTGTGAGAGAGAGAGAGAGAGAGAGAGAGAGAGAGAGACAGACAGACAGACAGACAGACAGACAGACAGACAGGAAGACAAATAAAAACACAGACAGAAACAATGGTGATATTTTACAACACTGTATGTGATTCAGATATATAATATTCTGTCTCTATAAATATGTTACCATATTGCAATTACCATCAAGACACTCAGAGTACCACCATAATTCATTGGAAACCCTCAACACTTTGTTCATCACCCTCCTTTCATCCCTCAGCTAATTTAAATTCTGCAGGTATCTAGAATTTGTTATTAGTCTCCTTTTGTCTGGCCCTTTGTTTTAATTCCCCATATTGTATTTACAGGTGACACCATCCTGCATTTGTATTTTTGCTTTTGATTTATTTTACTAGAATTATCCTTTCCAGTTTAATCCATGTTGTCACATATGATATTTTTCTTTCTTTCTTTTTTTGTAGCCCAGCAATATTCTATTTTGTATGTCTACAACATCCTCTAAATGAGTTCATCTATTCTTGTGCACTTAGGCTGCATTGCTACTTGGACCAATTCCACTTATATAGCAATCAATACATATGTTTGGGAATTAAACAGTGACTTATCACTATGTATACTTTTTTTTTTCAATTTTAGAACTAGGTTTACAAACTCTTTCCTGACAATCCATCAAATAATTTTCTAATTCTTTTTTCTATTTTTTTGGTCAATTTTGATACTTAATAGGTTGTGTTCAGATACTTTTCTAGATTTTTAGGTGGTTCTACTTTCTTTCCCTCATAATTTTACTATAACTTTATTGACTGTACTTGTATCTCAGAACGAATGGTAATATAGATAGTAGATATCAAAGACATTTATTTTAATTTGGCATGTTACAGTTTTTAGAATTGGAAAGGAATATCCCCCTATCCAAGAGTTTTAGATCTTACAAGTCCTAGATGACATTGTTGTTTTGAGTGAGTAATTATTACCTGCACCTTACCTTATGTCACAAAATTCTTTGTGACACTATTCTTAACTTTGCTGATATCCTGTTCTAGCT
The DNA here is from genome assembly GCA_004024945.1 of Uropsilus gracilis. Taxonomy (NCBI): domain Eukaryota; kingdom Metazoa; phylum Chordata; class Mammalia; order Eulipotyphla; family Talpidae; genus Uropsilus; species Uropsilus gracilis. The sequence goes on along the minus strand of PVHY01004391.1, from coordinate 74,255 downwards.
CTTGAATTGTCTTGAGATCAGATTGAGAAATAACAGAGGTGAAAAAATTATGACTCAGTGATAATTTAAATTCTGATCATCTTATTCTGACTGCTACTGTTTAATTTTCAGATTCCTCTTGTAGCTCTCTCACATTTTGTTTTATAGCTGCATTCATTGGAAGAGAAAGGGTGCTCAGTACTTGTTTTTCAAGTTTCCTGAACGAGGAACTGCCTTTAAAAAAAAAAGTATCACTAAGTATAGATATCTGATGGGGATTCTGCATTTCAGATATAAAAGGGGAAAATCTTTAATTATAAATATGTAAACCCATAAACATTCTATACAATGCAAACCCAAAAAACTTAATGGAGATCTGAACAACACTGCATTCTAACTGCATTAACTCAGGTATGTCCTAGAATCATCCATTTGGAATTACTTAGAAAATGAGCTTTTAATAGACGATATTTCTAATTCTAAATATATGTACCACCTAAGGATTCAGCCTGAGCATAATTCCCCAAATAAATGCCAGCATTATCATGCAGTTTATGGAAAGCATAGCCACCAGGACTGAGAATTTAAGCTAACAGAAAGCCCCTGTACTGCTTAGTCTGTAAAATGTATGGCTGTTATGGCAAGACTAAAGAGTTTAGGAACCACTCTAAACTCTCTCTAAACAGCTAGAATATTCCTATGTGAAAATTTAAAACTTAAAATTTAATAGTAGTAAAATACTGTACTAATAATATATTTTAAAATAAAATGATGAGGGCTGTGTTTCTCATAATATAACCACATCCCTAAGGCAATAAGAAATACTAAACTTAACCAACTATAATTCCCAAGAGTAGTTATTATCTTATGACAACTATGCACTAGATTCACTTTGCTTCTATAATAAATGTCTGTTTTGTGATAGAAAAATGTAGTATACTTTTTAGAGGATAAATTCAGTTTGACAGCAGTCTCAATTTGTTTCACATGAAATAATCTAACATGTAAAATATTTTCTAGACAACTAAGGTATCTCTTTTAACTTTTCTCTCCTCTAAGTCAGTATTGCTTTGGAGACATGGAGACCTGTCAGCTTACTTCTTTGGACTCTCTGAACTGTTAGCCTGTAATTGACAAAATAATGCTTTATGGTATATGTCATTTCATAGAATTTTGTAGTGAAGCATGAAACGAGAATAAGCAGAGATTCAATTAGCATTTATATTTTGGGGCATAAAACAATTCTCTCATCCTAAAGGTCAGATTATTTTGTTTTCATAGTACTATTTTATAAAGTTTTTCATTATTTTTGGATTATGTGAGGATTCCTATTTCTAAATTCTAAATTTAAATAAAGATTTGAGAAATCTGCATTTGGTTTAGGAAAACAATTGCTTTAGGTATTTCAAACTAGTGGGTATGTCATACAGGAAATTAGAGTCTTGACATAATGCTAGAAAAGTTGAAGTGGGAAGGTCAAAGAATTCATAAATCCTGTTCAAGAAATCAGATAATGCAGCTATTACTAGGAGCTACTGCATATTAGATGAACTGCAAGCAGCATCTAGTGGGGGAGTTGCAGAGGATGCCCATAAGATATTAGCCAAACATCACATCTTAATCTGCCAAAATCAGTGCACTTAGTTACTATTCCTGCAGGGGAAAACCTGGCTTTTATTTAATTTTCCAAATTTTGCACAAATATCTTTAAATGGAATAGCTAAAACTGGAAACTTTCAAGCAAAAGAGACTTCTAGCCCATGTGGTATGGGCAAAAGATGTAACACATGCATTGTTATTATTATTGACAGATAAAAACCTACTACTCATCCTTCCAAAACACCCTTTGATTCAAACATTGACTTAAATGGAAAACAATGCCATACTGTGATTTTGCTTATTCTAATAGTGTCTTAGGGTCTCTACTAGTGTCTGTAAAGCACCAGAGCAATGGGCTTAAATAAGAAATACATTGCTTCACATGTTAAAATCAAGGTCATCATGGTTGGTTCTTTTGAGAATATGAGGAAGCATATGACCCATGCCTCTCTCCTATAGTCTTATAAACAAATCTTTTATACTAAGTCAACAAATTCATGATAATCAGGACATTTTGTTAAGGGGTAGTCTATGTACAATAAGTATTTTTTCCCCTGATAAAATAAAAAAAAATATTACTTCTTTTGGGGGAAATGCATCATTTTGGACTTTCAGTTGTGTTCATATATATATATATATATGAACATATATATATATATATATATATATATATATATATATATATATATATATATATATATATATATATATATATATATATATATATATATATATATATATATATATATATTGCTGTCAGTTAAGCTTAGGGGAGGAATTTTTCATGAACTTGAATCCATGTAATATTTACATATCAACCACACAGATATTTGATTTATGAGAATATTAAACGTATGCAATGAAAGCTGAGCAAGAGACTGACTTTCACAAAAAAGCCATTATCCCCACCAGATTATTGATGACATTAATAAGTATTGAATATTCAAAATATAAATGAGTAGAATTGGAATCTGTAACTGAAGTATGAAGTTTAGTTCATGGAAAATTATAATACTGTTTTACAACTTTTCACAAGTGTACAATGTCCTTCTAAAGCTGCATTGCTTTTAGAAACTGGGTGAGGAATTTGACACAGATCTAGGTGGTGCCCTTTGCAGCTTTTTTTTCCTAAATAAATACCCAGAATGTACTTAAAATTTTAAGACAAATATTTCTTTTTAATAAAAGCAAAATTCCAGAGGTAATTTATTGATTTCAAACCTACACTTTAAGAAATTTAAAGGAATTTCTCCAGGTTGAAGAAATATACAAGAATTAGAAATGTGAATCTATAGAAAAAATTCTGTATATGAAAATGTTATAATCCATTTTTCATATATTAAAAATGGCATATATTATAACACTGATCAAAGAAACAAAAATAATGAAAAACTTTTAAGATATTATTACATATGTGAAGCACAATAATATTAGTAAAAAAGAAGACTCCATTTTTTTTAAATGTGCATTGTACATCCAGAGGCAATTGTTTTAAAAAAACTAGACATATGGTTAACTAATAATTAAATATGGTAGATAAGTGCTATATAATATTTCCCAATGTGAGAGAAAACAAGGGGAAAAATGGAACAACTGAATACCAGCTAGCAAAAGGAAAACTTTTACTCCAACCATGTCAATAAGCACTTAGATTTTAATGAGACAAACACACCAGATAAGAACACAAGTGTTAAACTGAGTAAAAAATAAAAATCAACAATCTACTCTAGTTTTGCTATTTAAAATATAAAAGACAAAAGATATATGTATGTGCATGTAAAAAACAAGTTTTAAAGTACACAAATAAAAAAAAGAAAAAATAGAATTGTAGGTAAATTTATCAAAATTCCTTTCTCAGAAATTTATTTAAATTATTTTTGATTGGTAATATATGTACACCACACAAATAATTTACTTGAATTCCAATCATTATAATCATGAAAACCATAACATCAGTGAAGTATCATTTTCCTGCATCAAAGATAAGTTCAGGGAACTTTATCCTAATGGGCTTCTAAGTAAAATGTTTCTTAAAAAAAAAAAATCAATGATATAAACAGTCTAAATACTCATGTACTAGCAGTCAGGCACGGTGGCTCGTGCCTTATGTAAGCTTCAACCTATGAAGCGACCCGAGCTAAGGATCGCGGTTCGAGTCCCGACTGGGGTCAGTAGCGAGACCTAGTTCCAAAAAAATAGCTGGGTGTGGTGGCGCGCACCTGTAATCCCAGCACCTGGGAAGTTGAAGCTGGGGACTGCTTGAGTCTGTGGTACCCCGGGCAACGAGAGCTTGCAGTTCCAGGGCAAAAATAGCGAGACTAAAAAAAAAAAAAAGAGCTCATGTACTTAAGTTTTAAACTCAATCGATTTTATAATTTTGATAGCACAATTATTTATATATGGGTTAAAAAAGACAATGAAACATTAAAAATGTAGTTACCATTTGCATTATTAATATTTTAGATTAAAAAATACATTACTTAACTTGGGATAGGTAGTAAAGACAAGAACAAATGATATTTTTTAGAAATTGAGTTTTATGCTCTAAATACTATCTGTTATGAACATCAAACATGTATCCTATACATGTTATAGCCAGTACATGTTCCCTGAAATGCATTTTATAGCTAAAACAAGGTAACTGTTTTCACTTAGATTGCTAGTAGGTATTGAAGCCTAACAAGTATAAATCACTTTTGAATTCACCTATCTCAGTTAATGTCAAATGTTGCTTTCAAATTTTTGGAACCAAAGTGCTTGGACTTATCCTGGAATTTCTTTCAACCAACTATATTCTCTTTGAATTCCAGGATTCTGTCACTTTTACTTGTTGTGACAATAAAGGTAAAATCACTATAACTAATGTCTTAATTACTACAAAATATAAAATCTGTATAAAGATACTATTTTTAGTACTGTATATAGTATATTTAGTACTATATATAGTATGTTTTGTTCTCTATGGTTAGCCAAAATGCCAAAATGACATTTGAGTGAATCCCTCAAGTCAAAGCTCTAAAGACTTGATTATAGAACAAATGTTATAACTTTCCCATGACTATTTTACGCTTCTACAATTCAGTCCTCTGTGAGTATCAGGCATTATATCCTATTCCTATATCCCTCCCTCCTGCTAAATGGCACTATTAGTTAGTGGAATAACAGACACATGAAAACATAGACTAGAATTGAGAGCCCAGACATGAAACAAAGCTGACTATGGACAACTAATCAATAACCAAGAAGTAAAGAGTATACACCAGAACTAGGGAAACCTCTTCAACAAAGGTTTTGGGAAAATTGAACAGCCACATGTAAATGAATTAAACTAGACCTCTGCCCGACTCTGCAAATAAAAATCAGCTCAAAATAAATGAAAAATCAAATGTAAAGATCTGAAACCATAAAACACCTATAAAAATACATAGGAAAATACTCTATGACATGGACTTCAGATATATCTTTGTGGACTTGTCCCCACAGCAAGAAAAACAAAGCAGAGTTTTAAAAATTAAGATTATATTAAACTAAAATTTTATGTATAGCAAAATTTCATGTATAGCAAAATAAAGAAAAACCTTACTGAATGGAAGAAGATACTTGTGCACTATACATCTGATACCAAGGATCTAGGAATGCACAACTCAACAAAAAGAAAATAAACATCCCAATAAAAATTATTGGGCAGAATCTAGAAAGTAGTCTGGGGTTCCTGAAAAGTGTAGAGATTGGTTTACAAAATGACCCAAAATTCCCCTCCTAGTTATCTTCTCCAGAGCATAACAGTAATTCAAAAGGAAATCTGCACTTCTACATTTATAACAATAATATTTAGTAATAGCCAAGATGGAACATCTTGGGGGAAGATGAGTGGATCATGAAGACATCTACAAGAGAAATACTTCCCAGTGCACAAAAATTATAAACTCGTGTCATTTGTGGTAACTGGGATAGAACTAGAAAGAAATATCCTAAGTGAAATAAGCCAAAGAAAAAAAGATAAGCATGTATTGGTTTCATTTATGTGTGGACTATAGAGAAACCTAACAAGGACTTTCTGTTTCAAACCAACCCTTGAAAGCTGATCATAGACCTGAGGCAGCCAGAAGATGAGGAAGAGGAGGAAGAAAAGAGAGAGGGGAGAGGAGTAAAAAAGGGGGAGAACACAGTAGACTTTGGTGGAAAACTATGGTAACCACACCTGAGAGGATTTTGTCATGAAAAAAATTAATGGTACAAAGTAATGGTACATCATTAAACTTAACTGAAAAAAATTAGCCTTTCTCAAAATGTATGCAAAAAAGTGCTTGATACAGAGGTGATTACTAAATATCTGTTAGCAAATTAATGAAAAGGGAGTTAATTCATGTGTTCATATTTGAATTTCTTAAAACCAGAGATTTAGGTGCTAGAAAATTTTTACCTTTTGCATTTTGTCCATATGTGTTGAAGTTATTAAAATAGACACTAATTGAATCATTTATTTTGTTTTTTTAAACAAATACAAGTGGTCATAATTTAAAAAATAATATGATAAAACCTTGAATATTATAGTAATGGTGAGGAACATTGTGAATTTGGATTTCAAATTAATCTACCTGTGCCAATTAGTGAAGAAAAAAATACTATTAGGAAAACACTGTCAACAAAAATTAAAATATGAACTAGGAAATTTTTGACTAGAATATTGAAAATATAGTGATAAAACCCTGCAAAAAATTGGTTTGATAAGATAATGAGGGTGAAATAAATATTTTTAGCTAAATGCTAAGGTAGTATAAAGGTATCATTTGTTTAATAACCAAGATGGTTTTATTGTTTCCCTGTGTTAATAATTTAGACAGGTTTCTTTCTTACTCTCCCTTTTCTTTCTCTCCCTTAGCTTAGGGAAAAAAATGACATGTTTAAAAAATTGAATTTTTTTCCAAGTGTAGGGTTGTCTCTTCAATTATCAGGTGTAAGCCAAAGTCTTATTTAAGTGTCTTATAGTTTTGCCATATAGGTTTTAGAGATTCCCTGCCAGACAATCAATTCAGTATTTTCTTTATTTGCTTTATTACATTAATTATCTTATACATTTACATATCTTTATTAGTTTGTATATTTAATGGCTATTTTTTGCTCTTAATTCTATGAATGCTTATTTGATAAATTGATATTATAGTAATTTTGCAGTTACTCTTTGAATTTACTAATAAACATTCACATATAATTAAAATGTATTTTTATCATGTTATACTTTTCAGTATCAGTGCATCTTCCACCATAACTTCATTAATTTATATATCCAAAATTATTTTATTTTTAAAATTTATTTATATTTAAATTTCACATGTTTGGAGTCCCAGGAATTCATCACCCCCACCCTCCCCACTGTTCCCCCTTCTCCCCCCTGCCCCAGGTTGTGTACTTCAGTTTGGTGGTTAGCCTGTTTTGACTTTGCCTCATAGCTTTTTTTTTTCCTATATCACATATATTAATGAAACTATTTGGTTTCTGTCTTTTCTTTTTGACTTGTTTTGACTTGTAATATGATTTCTTCTAAGTACATCCACGTTATCATAAAATCATCAAATTTGTCATTTTTAATTGATGAGTAATATACCACCTTTTTTCATCCACATCTGTTTGGGCATTTAGGTGGCTTCCAAGTCCTTGCAATTATAAATAATGCTGCAGTAAACATCTGAGGACAGGTGTCCCTTTATACCCACATTGAGGTCTCTTTTGAGTAGATTCCCCAGAGAGTAAGTGCTGTATCAATTGGTAGTTCCATTTTCATTAATTTGAGGGTCCTCTACACAGCTTTCCATAGTGATTGGACCAGTTTACATTCCCTCCAGCAGTGTAGTAGTGTTCCTTTCTCTCCACATCCTCACCAGCACTTGTTTTTGCCCGTTTTATGGATGTGGGCCATTCTTATTGGAAGGTGGTATCTCACTGTGGTTTTGATTTGCATTTCCCTTATTGCTAGTGACGTTGAACAATATTTCATGTGCCTGTTGACCGTTTGTATTTCCTCTTTGAAAAGTGTCTTTTTAGTTCTCCCCATTTTTTGATTGGTTTTCTTGTTTTGCTTTTGTTTAGTTGTGTGAGCTTCTTGTGGATCTTCGTTATTAAACCCTTATCACTCTTGTAGAGGGAAAATTTTTTTCGCATTCAGTTGGGCTTCTTTTTGTTTTTTCTGTTGTCTCTTTTGCTGTACAAAAACTTTTTAGTTTGATGTAGTTCCATCTGTTTATGTTTTCCTTTTTTTTTTTTTCCCATCTATAGATATGTCCACAAAGGGATTTCTGTATTGTAATTCATGGAGGGTTTTCCCAAGCTTTCCTCTTTTTCTGTTATGATTTCAGGTCTGGTACCTAAGTCTTTTATCCACTTTGAATTGATTTTTGTACCTGGTGTGAGGGAGTTGTCTTGGTCCATTTTTTGAATGTCTTAGTTCATTTTTTTTCAGCATCATTTATTGAAGAGGCTATCCAAGTTTCAATGTAAGTTTTTTACTTCATTGTTATAGATCAGTTGACTATTTTTGTGTGGTTTTATTTCCAGACACTCAATTCTGTTCCATTGGTCTAAATATCTGTTTTTGTACCAGTATCAAGATTTTTTTAATTATTGTAGCTTTGTAGTATAGTTTGAAGTTGGAATTGTTTTACCTCTGTTCTCTTTTTTTTTTTTTTTTTTTTTTTTTTTTTTTTTTTTTTTTTTTTTTTTTTTTTTGTTTTTTTTTTCTTTTTTTTTTTTTTTTTTTTTTTTTTTTATGGTCAGGAGACTTTTTGATATTCTAGTTCTTTTGTTATTCCATATGAATTTCAGTATTTTTTTCTATCTATTTGAAAATGTCATTGGGATTTTTATTGGGATTGCATTGAATCTGTAGATTGCTTTTCATAGGATGGCCATTTTTTTTTTATATTAATTCTTCCAATCCATGAGCAGGGATTGTCTTTCCATTTCCTTATGTCTTCTTCTATCTCTTTTAGCAGCATTCTAAACTTTCATTTGTATAGATCTTTTATGTGTTTTGTTAAGTTTATTTCCAGGTATTTAATTTTTTTTTTTTTTTTGTGCAATGGTAAATGGGACAGTTTTTCTGACTTCTTCTATTTGACTTTTTGCGTATAGGAAAGCTACTGACTTCTGTGTGTTGATTTTGTATTCAAACTACCTTACTGAACTGGTTTATTATTTCAAGCAATTTTTCTGTGAATATTTTGGAGTTATGTATATAGAGAATCATATCATCAGCATATAATGATAACTTCAGTTCCTCTTTTCCTATTTATATCAATTTTTGTCTTTCTCTTGCCTTATTGCTCTAGTTAGAACTTCCAGTCCAGTGTTAAAGAGTAGTGAGGAGAATGGGCATCCTTGCCTTGTTCCAGATCTTAATTGGAATGATTTTAGTTATTCCCCATAAGATGATGTTTGCTGTAGGTTTGTCAGAGATGGCATTTATTATGATGAGATAAGTTCCTTTAATCCCTAATTTTTCAAGGGCTTTTATCATGAATGGATGCTGGACTTTGTTGAATGCTTTCTCTTCATCTATTGATATGATTATGTGGTTTTTGTTTTTATTTTTGTTGATGCAGTGTATTATGTTAGTTTATTTCTGGACGTGGAACCATTCTTGTGCCCTGGGATAAATCCCACTTGGTCATGGTGAATAATACTTTTTATGCATTGTTGGATTCAATTTGCCAGGATTTTCTTTAAAATTTTTGATTCCATGTTCATTAGGGAAATTGGTCTATAGTTTTCTTTCTTGGTGCTGGCTTTATTTTGTTTTGATATGAGTGCGATGTTTGCTTCATAGAATGTATTTGGCAGTTTTCCTTTTTTCTCCATTTTTTGGAAAAGCTTTAGTCATGTAGACTTTATTTCATCTTTGAATGTCTGGTAGTATTCATTTGTAAAGCCATCAGGTCCTGGGCTCTTGTTTTTAAGCAGAGTTTTGATGACTGCTTCAATTTCTTTGCTTGTGAATGGTTTATTTAAGTTCATTATATCTTCTTTTTCAATTTTGGAGAGTTGTATCTAAGAATCTGTCCATCTCATTCAGGTTGTTGTATTTATTGCCATTGCTGTTCATAGTAAATCTTATTATCCTTTGGATTTCTTTTGTATCTGTTGTAATTTCTCCTCTTTCATTTGTGATTTTATTTGAATTTTCTCTCTCTTTCCTTTGTGAGCTTTGCAAGGGGTCTATCAATTTTATTTATTTATTCAAAGAACCAGCTTTTGGTATTGTTGGTCTGCTGGATATTCTTTTGGTTTCTAGGTTATTTATTCTTTCATTTTTATTATTTCTTGTCTTCTGCTGTGTTACTGGTTCTTTTGTTGCTCTCTTTTCTAATTTTTCAAGTTGGTAGATTAGGTTGTTTATGTATTTTTTTTGTTAGTTTCTTGTTTTTTGATATAGGTCTGTATTGCTATGAACCTTCCTCTTAGTTATACTTTTCCTGCATCCCAGACATTTGGAAAGTTGTGTCTTATTTGTCTTCTGTTTCAAAGTAAGTATTAATTTCTTCAATTACCCCTTCTTCATTTAGTAGCCTGTTGTTCATTCTCCAAGTGTATGATGTTCTTTGTGCTTTCTTTTCATTGTTGATTTCTAGTTTGATACCTTTATGGTCAGAAAAAACGTTGGTATTATTTTAAACTTTGTTTATTCATGCTTGTCTTGTGGCCTAGTGTGTGGTCAATTTTAGAGAATGATCCATGTGCATTTGAGAAGAAGGTGTATTCTTTTGCTTGTGGGTGTAGTAGATGTGTTTCTTGGAGGCAGTATGTGTTTTTTGGAGGCGGTATGTTGGATTCTGTTTATTAATCCAGTCTGCAACTCTGTCTTTTGACTGATGAGTTTAGCCCATTGACATTGAATAATTATTGATGTTTGAGGTTCTAATAATGGGTTCCTCATGATCATTTGGGGTTCTGTTTCAGTTTCTTCTTTTCTTTTTATTATTAATTATTTTTATTCTTCTGTGGGTTTCAGACTTAGGGCTTCTTGCATGAGTCTTGGAGTGGGGTTTTGGTGGTAGCAAATTTCTGGAGGCTTTGTTTGTCTAAGAAGGTTCTACATTTTCTTTCATACAGGAAGGGCAGTTTTGCTGGGTAGAGTATTCTTGGTTGGCACTTTTTGTCTTGGAATGTTTTTAAGATGTAGCTCCATTCTCTCCTTTCTTGGAGTGTCTCTTCTGAGAAATCTGAGGTCAGTTTAATGGGTTTTCCTTTGTAGGTTATCTATTTCCACACTCTTGTTATTCTCATATTTTTTTCTTTATCTTTAGCTCTTCAAAGTTTTACTATGATGTGTCGTACTGTGTTTCATCTTGCATTAAAGTAGTTTGGTGTCCTTAATGCTTCCTGTATATCTTTTTATTTCTTTCTTTAGATTTGAGAAATTGCCCTCAATTATTTCATGGAAAAGCCTTTCATATCCTATGCCTTTTTCTTCTTCTTCTGTGATTCCAATTATTCTTATATTTGTTTTCTTTAGGGTATCTGAAAGATCTCTGATTTTTTCTTTTGTCTTATTTTTGTTTTTCTCTCTCTTTCTTCATACTCTCTACTTCTGTATCCTCTAGTATGCTGATTCATTTTTCTATTGTAATCTCCTTTCCTAGCTTTTACTTCATTTTTGAACATTTTTGTTGCTACTCTTATACACTGTATCTCCTGCAGCTTCTTATTTAGGGCTTCAATTTCATATTTCTGTTCATTAATGATATTGCCCATTTTGCTCCAATCTTTTCTATATTTTCTGCTATTAATTAATTATTTAATTTATCTATCTACTTATTTATTTATTTAGAGACTAGGTCTCTCTATTTTTACCCATGGATCCACAGGCTCTTGTTGCCTGGGGTACCATGGACTCAAGGAATCCCCAGCCTTAGCTTCCCAGGTAGCTGGGATTACAGGTGCATGCCACCATGCCCATCTATTTTTTTTTTTGAAACTAGGTCTCGCTACAGGCCCCAGGCAGGACTCGAACCAGGATCTCTAGCCCCGGCCACTTCATAGACTCTAGCTTACAGATATGAGCTACCATACCCGGCCTACTTATTTTAGTTCACTGAAAGCTTCTAACCTCTTGCTTTTCCTTTTCCCCAATCTTCCTTGGCCTCTTTGAGTGCTTTTATCACATTGATTTGGAATTCTTTGTGTGACAATTAAAGCATTTTTTCCATGTCATCCATGTTGGGCTATCCTTTGGTGGTGATTTATTTTTTTTTCTTAGGGCTTGCTTGAGTATTTGTATTTTTCCTCCTTCCTGTATTTTCCTTTCAGACTTGCTCTATGCATTGAGTAACTACTACTCTGCTCTAGTATTAGATGGCATATCTAAGCTTATCTACTTTTGGCTAATTCTGCCTTTGTACTTTTGCTGTTGTGATGATTATATCTTGTTTCAGTTGTCTATCTGGGGGGACAAGTTCTTTTTCAGGGAGTGGATGTGGTGAGTCAGATATGGTTTCTATTGTATTGTCTGTCTTCATTTTTTGTTGTTTTGCCTCTTTTAGACTGATGGGTCTTAAATATTTTTAGTGCCTCTGCGAATCCAGTGCTTGTCATATAAACCTTTTTGACTGGGGTGTCTTGATGCTCTTGGGTAGTGAGTGTCCTTGTTTCTCTTGTCTGCACTAATTCTTCTGGGCAGTTGGTGTGCACAAGGTCTTTGCTGCCAAGTTGTCTTTCCCTGGACCAATAAAACTCAATTTTGCCTAGCCTGAATATCAGAGACCCATTCAGTTTCAAAGCTTGTGGCCCCACCCTATCTCCCAGGTGTGTTACCTTGGCAACTGGAAGTAGTCTGGTGCTGACTGGAGCCCTCACCTGAGCCCCACTGGGCTGCTGGGTGCGAGTTCTTCACCCATGTTGTATTTCCCTGGGCCATTCCAAAATTATTTTAAAGTGTATGAAAAGTAGATTGTATGATTTCGTGTTCCTTACGTTATAAAAACCTGTAACTATAAATGTGTATATATGTAGCATATATGAGGATAACATAGTATAATATTATCTAAGTATGCTGATTACATTTAATTTTAACATGATTCAGTATAGTCTAGCAATAGATTTTCCTATATTTTTATGATAAGAAGTGATCTACATTTTTAAGATGAATATTTCAGTTTTTAATATTGAATCACCTGTATATTCCTTTTAAATTATTTTTGATTGCATATATATTTACACAAACACATATATAAATATTGCATCTTTGCTTATCCCAATATTCTCTCATTACCTTATGACCCATGTGCCTTCTTTATCTCTTCAGCCCTCCTCCTCCCCCTATTTTACTCTCCTCCCCATCCTTTGATCTATGTTTCCATTCTGTTGGCATTGTTGGCAGTTTTACATTTTTCTTTTTTGTTTATTTGTATTCTCTAAATCCCTCATATAAGTAAGAACATACCATGTTGATCTTTTCTTTCTGTCTAATTTCTACTGAGATGATTCCTTCTATCTCCCTCCATGTTGCTACAAATGACATAAGTTTGTCTTCTTTGGTTGATGTATAATATTCCATTCTGTAAATATGCCGCACCTTTTTTCAACCATTCTTCGGTTGTCCGGTATTTGGTTTGTTTCCATATCTTGGCTACTGCAAATAATGTTGCAATAAATAATGGGAGTATAGGTCTCCTATTTTATTAATTATTTTGCAACTTTTGGGTAGATTCCCAGTAGTGAGATTGCTGGATCTAATGGTAGTTCCACTTTCACTTGTTTATGGGTTTTTCTCACAGCCTTCTATAGTAGCTGAACCAGTTTGTACTCCCACCAGCAAGAGTGTCCCCCTTTCTTCACATCCATGTCAACACTTGTCCTTTTTTTTTTTTTTTTCCAATATGGGCCATTCTCACTGGTATAAGATGGTGTCTCAATTGATTTTGATTTGCATTTCTCTGATTATTAGTGATCTGAACATTCTTTCATATACCTATGGCCATCTGTGTTTCCTCTTTGGAGAGGTACCTATTTAGCTCTTCTCCCCATTTTTCAACTGGACTTTTTGCTTTGTTTTTGTTAAATTATGTGAGTTACTTGTAGATGATTGTTATCAGACCCCTATCACTTGTATGGGGGGCAAAAGTTTTCTCCCAGTCTGTTGGGTATTTTTTGTTTTGTTTTGTTTATTGTCTCTTTTACTATATAGAAGCTTTTTACTTTAAAGTAGTTCCATCTGCTTATTTTTTTCTTCATTAGTTTGCCAGATGTAGATGTGCCCAGAAATGTATTTCTGAAGTGTAATTCATGGAGAGTTTTGCCCAGGTTTTCCCCTATGTATTTTATGGTTTCAGGTCTTGCATTCAAATCTTAATATAGACATTTTGAGTTGGCTTTTACACGGGTGTGAGGGAGTTGTCCTCATGCCTATTTTGGTATGCTTTGATCTAGTTTTACCAGCATCATTTATTGAAGAGACTGTCATCGTGCCAATGTATGTTATTTGTCCTTTTGTTAAAGATTAGTTGCCCAAATATGTGGGGTTTTATTTATGGGCACTCAATTCTGTTCCATTGGTCTGATGTCTGCTTTTGTACCAGTACCATGCTGTTTTAAATACTATGGCTTTGTAGTATAATTTGAAATCTGAAATACTAATACCTCCATTCTCCTTTTTTTTTTTTTTCAGGAAGATTTTGAATATTCAAGGTCTTTTGTTATTCATATGAATTTAATTAATTTTTGTTCTATTACTTTAAAGAATGTCATTGGAATTTTAATTGGAATTGCATTGAATCTGTAGATTCTTTTTAGTAGGATAACAATTTTGATAATGCTAGTTCTTCCAATTCATGAGCAGGGAATGTTTTTCCATTTCCATTTTTTAATGTCTTCTATTTCTTTTAAGAATGTTTTGTAGTTTTCTTTGTACAGATTCTTTACTTCTTTTTCTAAGACTATATTCTTAGAAAAGTTCCTGTTTATTTGTCTATATTGTGTTAAATAGCATATTGGATTTTGTCACTAATATTGCTTTTACTATTGTATTAATAATTATTAGTGAGAGCTGTATATTATGTCTTTGTTGATTCACTATTAAATATTATAATTTGCTTCTTATATATGTTAATCAGCACAGTATGCAGCACACCACTGTCTCTTAAATTCATGATATTTGATAGTTTATTATGAATATCTTTCCCATACTAGTGATTTGTTTTCCTCTGGTTGCTTTTAATATTTAACATCTTTCTTTTAATTTGTCATAATAAAATATATCCAGATATAGTTTTCCTTGATTTTATTCTATTTGAAGTTTCCTGATATATTTTATCTGTGTTTTTTAATTTCCTAAAATCCTTGACCTGTATTATTCATATATTTAAGTATTTTTCCTCCCTATTATTTTACCTCCTCTTCTAAAATTCACAAAACCCATATGTCAAACATTTGGATAGAATCCCATATATGATCTCTATATTTAAACTTTTTCTCTCTGTATTTATGAATGAATAATTTATATGAATTTATCTTTGAGCACTTTCTTCAAGTTAAATGTCTCAGTGTTATATTGCAAGTATCTAGTAGATTTTTACTCCAGATCTGCAATGTGCTATTTTTGCTTGGTTCTTTATGATATTAAAAAATGTTCTCAGATAGTTCATTGCAGCTCTGTTTACAATTTCCAAGATTTGGAAATAAACCAAATGCCTCAAAACAGATGATTGGCTAAAAAATATGTGGTACATATACACAATTGAATAGTAGGCATCAATCAAGGAGGACAAACACATGTTATTTGCAGCAACATGGATGGAACTAGAAAGACTCATATTAGCAGAAATAAGTCAAAAAGAAAAAGAGAAGTACAGGATGGTCTCACTTATATGGTGGGTATAGGGGAAAAGATGCAAACAAATAATGAAAACAACCAATAGGACTAAACAATGGAGCAAGAGAGGAAGAGGGGGGGGAGAAGGCAGAGGAGGTGATGAGCACAATAGATCAGGATGGTTAGCAAGTGTTAGTTAAGTGGGAAAGGCCCAGGGTACACAATAATGGAACAATGAGATATATATATATATATATATATATATATATGGTTTCACTATTATATATATGTATATATATATATGGTTTCACTATTATATATATGTATATATGTATATATATATGTATTATATATATACTATTATACATATATGTATATATACATATATATATATATATAATAGTGAAACCATATATATATGTATATACATATATACATATATATATGGTTTCACTATTATATATATGCATATATATACATATATATATGGTTTCACTATTATATGGGACATGGGAAAATAAACAAAAAGTTATGAGGAAAAGTCAAAACAAGTTAACAACCAAATTGAAATACACAACTCAAGGTGGGGTGGGAGAGGATGGGAATGGTTAAGAAGGAGGTTGGGGGATGAACCCCAGTGATTACAAGAATATGAAATTTATATATAAATAAATTATTTCATAAAAAAAGTTCTCAGATAATAACCTTTGCATCTCTTATCTCCCTGAACTATTATAATGATAAAAATAGCTGTATTAAAATATTTGATATTACTAAATTCTAGGTAATATTTGGGCAAGGCACCAATGTTTTAGTCACTGAAAACTAGTCATATATCAGTGGATCTTTTATTGCTATGATTTCATTTTGTATAGATTTTAGAAACTTTTATACTTGGATAAAAAGATTTTCTTTTAGTAATCATATAACCCAGATTAGTTAGCCACTATCTCAACTACTTTGGACTTTGACTTATTGAAGTCTCAAAATTCTACTTAGGGTTTTTCTTTCATATGATGCACTCTTTGATTTGAGAGTTGAAAAGCAGCTGAAATCTCAGTTTAGAGTTTAAGATTTTATGCTGATGACAGGATTGCCAATGTATGTGTAGCTTGATGCTCCCATGGGCTCATTAAAAAAAAAAAAAAAATGACTAAAAGAATCATGTGTTTCTTTTTCTGAAATTTTCAGCACTGAAGTTTTTGCATTAGCTAATGAGTATATAAGTCTGAGCACATGGAAGATTAATTAGGTTGATATGTCAGACCTGGTGATGACACTTTCCAGTATAAAAATTAGATGGTAAAACCTGTCTCTTTCAAATATTGCTGTGTATTTCTTAAAATAAAAGTAACCTAATGCAATTATTTTCCACTATGAAATCCTGTTATGGACACTTTCCAGTATAAAAATTAGATGGTAAAACCCATCTCTTTCAAATATTGCTGTGTATTTCTTAAAATAAAAGTAACCTAATGCAATTATTTTCCACTATGAAATCCTGTTATGAGATACTTTTGTTAGGTCTCTCATTTGTTTTCTTTAAATTTCTTTATTTTTTAGTATCTGTAATGGAAGGATGGAATATAGAACTTAAATAATGTGTAACATATTATCTCATTCAATAAACAAAATGAATTTATTTTTTAAAGAAAAACTGTTTACTATAATGCACTTAAAAATAATATATTTTTGTGATTCTCTTTTTCATGTGTATAAAAATATATATTCATAATAATTAAAATATATAATTTTGAATCATGTCATGTGATTCAAATTATATGACTCTCTTTAAAATACATTATCAAACTGTCTTTTGGAACATTGAACTAGTTGTGTATTTATTTTCTAGTATTTATTAGCTTAAACTAGATATATATTACACACACATCATAGATATAAGCAACCATGGGTTATACTTCCAAGTAATAGGCATGACAATGGGGAATTTCATTGTTAGGGAAGAAAGGCATTTTCATTTTTTTGAATAATACAAGAACTCAGATTAAGAAAAAGAAGCTTGAGATACAGTGCTTCATACTTACTACAAATAATCCAAGGAGAAAATGATTCATCTTTGAGGAGGTCTTTGTTTCAATGATTAGGATATATCTTTAGACATTATCACCCAAATATTTTTGATGAGGAAATTCCATTTACTACAAAGCATTAAAAAATGAATACTATGTAACTCAATGAACAACTCTATAGAAAACATTTAATGTGATTTGGGAGTAATTTGAAGAGGATGAAGAGATAGCCTAGTTTCAGGAGATAAATTTAGACAAATATTTAAGTAGTATTTTGACATCATTCTTGCAAAAAGGTGGGTATGGTCTAAGGAAACAGAATAACAGTGCAAGTTAATGGAATGTTTTCAAGTACTTAATAACTGAATAATAATATGATTTCAAATTATGTTTCCAATGAACTAATTTCAGTAGCAAATTATGTTGATTTGTAAATGTTTGTATTTTCATAAGTATTAATTATAATAGGTTAAGGCGGCAGAAACATATTTTATTTTATACCAGCTGCTTTGAATACCAAGGGAAAAGAACCATGGGAACATATCAGATTTCCCAAAAGTATACAAATAATGAATCTTTTTGTTAAGAATGTCAAGTTTAATTTAACATTGTTGTTTCAGTGTATTGCTCTTCAATGTGTTATTTATTTGGGGCTTTGTGCCAGCTACCTGGATCTGCTCCAATGCCTACAGAGCTAAAATCTGGCTTGCCTAAGGAATGATTCAAATGTATTCAAATTTGACACCCAACACGAACAGTGCTAAACTCTTGAGAGGTGTTTGAATGATGAACCTCAGTTCAATTTTTGAAAAGTAATCATGTGTTTTATTTGAGACCTATTGTACTCTTTCAGGTTTCTCCTTTCTTTTCACTAAACTGCCTTTCTCTCCATTGAGTATCTTTATTTGTTCCATAGAACTGACAAAAAATGTTTGAAACATTTGTAGCTCTGCTATCTGAAAATGTACATAACATCTCAAGTTGATTTATTTCTTCTTTTTGAACTTGACAATTGCTTTTTTCCTTATGTTAAAGTGAAAAATAAGTCAAAGTGAAAAATAAATGTGCAGTCAATACAAATAAATATCATAAACATTAATTAATAAATAAATTCCATAGAATAGCTTGAGGAAATACATATCTTACATGCTATCACAATGGAAATACAAATAAGGAACCTATGGTAATCCAAACTTAATCCACAATGAAATTCTCTTTAATACTCATAGCATTCAGTCCAGTTGTCAAATTTTCTGTTAAAATTCCTTGTTTGCCTTGGAAAGAGAAAATGGGATTTGTTGGATAATATGATATTTAAACTACATATTCATCCATGTATGATGTGATAATAATACTAAAGAAAACCAGTCCAGTCTTAAATATTGATATATAGACTCATTCTCTTACAGTAAAGAAATATTGATTGTGAGAAATATTTAACTCTTATTTGGTTGTCTTCTCCAATAAAATGTCTGGTTATTTTCTATTTGGATTGTCTATGTTTTTGTTGTTGTTTGTTTTTCACCACTATACCTTATACCACTTTTCACTCTTTCTCCCTCCCTACTCTCTAGGTACCTTAGGATACTCATTTCATTTATTTGTGTTTGCTAGCTTTTAATACTTAGTTTGCTTTGTTAAATTAGCTGCTATATAAATACCCAATATTTGTCCCTGTCATTGTGAGTGGAATTGTTTTCTTCTTCATTTTTTTTTTTTGCATCCATTATTTGTACTTGAAAATGTGATTTTTGGAGTTTGATTGTGTAACCTCACATCTCACTGTTATAATTTATTATTTCTAACAGCACACTGATGGATTATTTAGGGGCTTCTATAAATAATATCATTGGCAAATAATGAGAATTTCACTTTTCTGTTTCCCCCAACCTGGCTTTTTTTTTGTTTTCTATTATTGGTTGACTATTTTAATCCAAACCCCAAGACTGAATTATATGTGTGTATATGTGTGTGTGTGTGTGTGTGTGTGTGTGTGTAGTAATGTTGGGTGTCTTTAACTTGGTCCTGATCTTGGAGGGAAACATTTCATGTTTCTACTATTAAAGTTTGTGAGTGTTTTAGGTTTGTGATATATATAGCCTTGACTATTTTGAAGTAGGTTCTTTTTATTCCCATTATATGTAGAGTTTTTAATCATAAATGGTGCTAAGTCTTTATCATTTGTGCTTTATTATACTGTGTCTTTAAGTGAGTTGGTCTAGTATTTGTTTGGAACCCTGTGGAACTCTTAAATCAGGATAGCTTGTTCATTTATAATTTTGTGATGATTCTCAACAAATATCTTTAAAAAAATCAAATTTCATTGATTACCATTCATTTTCATGACTGTATAATCTTGGAAGTTGACCTTTACACTTTCATATTTGTACATGTTTCATTCACCCTTCAGCAAAACTTCCATGCCAATGCACCAACACAGTGCTCCTCTCTGCCCCCTCTTCTCCTTTCCAACCCCTTTTCTTCTGTTAACTGATGTCTTTTTTTTTTTCACATTTTTTTAATCTCACGGAATTTAGCATTCCTTTTTTGTTATCACTGTTTTGTGGATCCAGATTGTTTTCTTTGGTTATTGATACTCCACAAATGAATGTGAACATTTAGTAATTGTCTAACTTGTTTAATCTAGCTTATCTAATATTCATTTATTCTGTCCCAAAACACTTATTTAATTTGAAACTTTATGAAGTCATTTGCTAATTAACATTTAGGTTGACTCATATCTTAGCTATTGTAAATAATATCACTATGACTATAAAATGCCTAAAATGTTTAACATTAGTATTTTAAAATTTTCCAGAAAAACCTGGAAGTCTATAGCTGGATGATAAAGTGTTTTGGCTTTTATTTATTATAGGATTCTACATTCTATTTTTTATATCAGTTGTATTAATTTACATTCCCACTAATAGTGTTTTTTTTCTTCCTTATTGTTGAAACCATTCATTTATTCCACTACTTTTAGCACAACTGTTACTTTCAAATACTGCATATGATATGGAGATGTAGATTCATATCTTCTGAAATATATGTTACCACACCTCATTAAACACTAATATACCCATGATCCTCCACAATATTCCATTTGATCCCCACTTGTCCCACTGCCACCCTATTTATCTGGTAGTCTCAATTCTATAATTCAGGCATCTAGTATCTAGTGCATATATTATCAGCAATTAAAATAAAAACTGTCCTTTTCTTTCTCTCCTCCTTCTAATACACCCTGACATGATCTTGGTGGAATTTCTTCATTTATCTCATACAACTTTTACATTGTTTTTTTTTTTTTTTTTCATTAATCTTTCTTTTTTTGTCCTGCTTTGTGTGAGCTTTGTTCTGAGACTGTGCTTTCAAGCTAACTATTTGTTATTAGTTGTGCTTGTCTATAGAGATCCTCTATGTTATTTGATTCAGTGAGACTGTTTCTTAGAGCCATTAACTCTTTGTTATAGACCCCATTTTTTATTTTGTCTCTATTCCTTTCCTGTTTTACTTCAGTATTTTTCTTAACTCAGCAAGCATGATTGTTAACTGTTACCTTAAACTCATCTTCAGGCAGTTTATAACTCCACTGGATTGAAACTTCTCTTAAAAATCCCTTTAGTATTTGTAATATATCTTCTGTCTCTTCATTTTTTGTCTTCTTGGGCTATAATAGATTGTTCCTCTTTCTATATTAATAAATTGTATTTACCTCCTTCAAGATGCTGGGTGTAGTCTTATTTTTTTGTTTATATTTTTTTAATCCAGGATTTTTATTTGCTTATTATTTCATAGACACCTTTGTATCGTCTTAAAGATGATGAAACTGCTACTTGCAAAGTGTGTGTAAGTGATGGAACTGGGGCAGAATGGTACTTAAAGATCACTTCCCCTGAAACAAGAGTTTAAGTTTTCTATAGTTCTGTGAGTAACCAACTTGTTTATGGGATCTAAAAGGGCCTCTAAGTCAATTCCTAAGCCAAAATGTTCTAAAACATTTTGTATTATCTCCCCCTAGTCCTTTGGTCTCTAGACTGTGGTTAAACATTAAATATAGCCTTAGGTGAGTACTTTAATTGCAACAGCATAGAACTGTTCTCTTTGCTTTGTGAATAGGAAAGTTAACCCTGGGGTTCTTTTCCTGTGGTTAATATCTAAGTACTTAAGATTTGGTTAATGAGAGCATTCAGTTATTATTCAAGTTTTGTTCCTGGGTGGGGTAAGACAGGTGTTTTGAATATCACAACCCAGGTAGCAGATAATAACTAATCTCATCTAGGAGGAGATCCAGGTCATTTGAAGAGACTCTTCCTGCCTATTGGAGCTCCAGTTGTTCTAGATCGGAAAAGTCAGGCTCAAACTAGTTATCATTCTGCACCCTTACTACTGTACTTCTACTGTATACAATCTCTGTCCTGCATGCCAACTCTGTTTTTCCCCTTCCCCATTGTAGTTCTGAGTCACCAAAGTCTTTTTTATATGAGCATGAGCATGTACTGTTGAGTTAAGAAAGAACTCCATACTGCAGCCATTCTTTATTTCCATATGTTGCACTACATAGGTAATACTGTGAAAATAACTTAATTATAGTCATCTTGTATCTTTCCTCTACACATCTTATTCTGATATATACAATAGTAGTTGCAGTAGCAGCAGTACATTTATCTGTAAGGGAGTGAATTCATTTTGCTGTGATTTGTTTGTGAATATGTGAAGACTGGGCTTGCATCTTCTCACTACTAAAATGGTAAGAGTTCATTTATCAGGCATACACACATATTTTCTGTTTTCCAATAATCAACTCTGACTAAATATTATTCTATTTATGGAGTACTTTTTTCAAGATGCACGGAGATTCCTAGGTGGTAAAGTACTAGTACAATGTTTCTGGCAAAGACACCAAAATCCAGTCTAATATTTGGGCAACAAAATGTGATTTACCCAGTTTATTTTTACAATTTCAAAAATAGAGATTTAGAGAGAAAATTCTTTGGTTTAAAGCATAGTCCTTCTATCTACACTAAAAATATTAGAATTCATAGATTTTAATAATTATATTTTGAGTTCTACTATTTAGGACATGCTTTGTAAGTAATGATATGATTCTTACAGTGTGATATAAAGAATAAGGAAAAACAGTCATTGTCCAATATCTCCTTCATTTTATTGAAGTTGTAGTAAAGATGAAATTATTTTATGAAAATTTATACAAGTGAGTCTATACCTCCCTTTTAATAAACTTCAATTGAACTGAAGAGTATCACAGACTGAGCGGACAAAAATAAAAGGTATTAAAAAAAATAAAAGTAGAATGAACAATGAGGCAATTATAGTAAGCTTTACTTATTTATTTAAAATAAGTAAGAGATATTTTACTTATTTTAAGCCTGATATTGTACTCATCTACTTTAAATAAATATGAACATATATCTATATGTACATATATATATATATACAAAATATTCTTACAAAATTATTAATGAGCTATTTCAGATTAGTGTTTTGAGAAAAGTAATAGTTGAGTATTTTGTGGCAAAATTATGTAATAAACACTGACACATTAGTTGCTCTAGATTTTGAAATGATGTTATTTACTGCTGTGAAATTGAGAAAATGTGGTTGCTAATATCAGAATTCAGGCTCACATTTTATATTGATTGTCAGAATAAGAAGCAGCAACTACTTAGGAGACCATGCTGTTCTGCTCTTCTCACTTCAAATAAACCCAACATGAGTAATATATGTTAAATTGAAAAAAACAAATGACTCAGGGATTATGTGGAATATTTACTAGATCTTCAGTTTAAAACACATAACAGTGTGTAGAATATATGAATAAAGAATACATAAATGAATTAGAATATATTTGATATATGAAATATTCTGATACTAATAATGAAAACTTACAATAAACAAAAGCTTTCTGCCTGCTAGTCTTATGTCTTACATGTAATTTCCTAAACAAGTAATCTTAATCCAGTGATGATTTAATTTAGACTTTTTCCTTTACAAGTGTAATTCATTGACTTAATGAAATGTTACTGTATTTAAACAGCCAGGAATATGTCAAAGATGTATAAAACTATCTTAAATAAATTTATTTTCTTGATGCTGCATTATAAAACATTTCAAGTCATAAAATAACTGTATACTCCCATGATTACATAAAATGCAATGATAATGGGTTCGTCAATGTTATTTCATTATCCTAATGTCCTCAATAAATCAATAACATCTCTCTAAGTATTTTCCTCCTTCTAAGAAATACTACAATGCATATTGTAAAATCATTCCTCTTAATTTACATTGAGCTATTAAACTTTATTTCCAATAACACAGATAACAGGCCTCAGAATCAATTACCATTATTGTCAAGGAGGATTTTCCAACAATAATAACAAATCATTAATACAAATTATGGGTAGAAAGACTTACAAACACAATTATGGAGTAAAGGTGTCTGGTGTCTGTCTGCCTTCAAATGAATATTATCTGACCTTTTGTGAAAGGACAGGAAAAATTTACCAAAATGGAGATTTTATATCACAACATATTTCAAGACAATTCAACATCACCACAACAGTGAGTTTTGGTGAGATAAAGTAACCATGAAGAGAGGTTGTACCTGGTTTATCCTTAAAGTGATACATCTGCAGAGACTACAGTAGAATCATGGTCCTTGATGAAGTTTTATTATGGAAAAGTATCTATCCTGTGACTTACAAAAGAACAATTTAGTAAGTTATTATTTATACAATATTTTTATCTAAAAATACCTTATACTGCCTTTAGACTTAAATTTTTTTATTTTTTATTTATTTGAAGTAACTTACCAGTTTACAAGGCTGTGTGAATTTTCTGTCTGTAAAATAATACAGTTCTAGTTTTACATGTATATGAAGAAAACTTAATATTTTGCCTCTATTAATGAATATATTACTACAAATATGCAATCAGAACCATTGTTGAAACTTTATCTACCATTAATAATGATGAAAGGGTAAAATTCCTGAGTTTCTCATTTACCTTCCAGTTGCTTACTTTGAATAAGGCGATTTTCTGTGCTTACAAAATCTTTATTTCATGAGTCTTAAATCCTGGTGTCCTTTCACTAGCTATGTTATTGCCATCATATTCTTTTATGGTCATAAGCCACAGTTTGCTTACATCTCCAAATTTGATAGTAGTTATTTCATGGAGAGGCATGCAGGCAATATAGCACAGTTTGAAACAGAGTATATAAAAGTGTGGTTTATCGAATATTGTAACAATCAAAATAGTGTTTATATAAATGAGTTCCGGTAAAAATAGATAATACTTTTAAGGATGTATATTACATGTTTCACACTGTTTTGTGTCTTTTCCATAACAACATAAAATTAATTAATTTTCAGTGGTTGTTATGAGAAGATACTACTAAGATAAAGCAGAGTATTTTATAAAACCTTTTAGGCAACTGTAGGGTAAAGGAGTTTTCAGGTTTTTTTATACTTTCACCATTAGTTTCTATAATCAGAACCTATGGCATCGCACCCTCCCCATGATTGTATATTTCTGGACCGGTAGATATGTGCCTGTGTGAGTGGGCTCACCTGGGTCTCTGAGGAGAGGATAAAAGGTTGGTGTCACCCTGGGGGGAGAGAATGCCAACAAAGAAGAGCAGGAAATTAGAATTAGTGAGAAAAAGGACAAGAAGTAACAACAAAAAAAGAGAGAAGGCTTGAGAGAAAGAGAATCCAAGAGAGAAAGCCCAGAGAGAATATGAAGTTTCCTGGAGGCCTGAGGGACTCACAGGTCTCCTTATCTGCCTGATGTGCGTGTGTACATGGTTACCTGAAAACATTACAGTCTGTAAAATCCAGCAATGGCTTCAGGACTCTCTTTCCCTGTCTTCTAGAACCTTTAAAGAATCTACCCAGATTTGATATGTTTGCACTACAATTGGTAACACAAACAGGAAGGATGGTTGCACTATAGCACCATTTCAAGTAACATTTAAAACATCCTTATGTAGGTAAAGAAGAGGGGCAACTGATTATTTTGCATATTGACAAGTGACAAATGTCCTAACTGAAAAAAACTCCTGACTCTGAAATGCTACTGATAACTTTTCAAATACTGTTGCAAATGCAGTTATCCTCTTCGGTGTGCTTTACTGCTAGAATTCATAAATATATGAAGAACTCCCTAATCAAACTTATTATAACTTTAACTATAATACAGATTAGTACCTGAGTAACCTTGTTCTTTTTTCATGTCAGTAAAAACTTGGAAAGATTTGTGGATAGGGATGTTATTGAAATCAAGTCTTAATTGGAACTTAATCTCCATAATTAAGCATAATTGCTCATGTTTGTTATACCTATGATGAAGATACATTTTTCTTTAGCTTTCAGGAAGCATGAGTTAAAACATCACAAAACAGCATTAGATAATATGATTGTACACACTTCACTGTCTTTATTTAGTTATACATTATTATTATTCAAAGTGAGTTGCAAAAACATAGTATAATAACTTTTGACTTTGCTAAATTCAATAAAATAAAAAATATAATTTCAAAACTACCTTTGAAATATTTTTATACTAAATATTTTTATACTATTTTTATATGGCTAAAGATAAACTAGATTGGCTACATAAAATCTACTACCTATTTCTCTAAATACAAAATGATCATTAGTATAGGCTTTTTGTGAATAGGGAATCAAGTAATAAGTGCATTTTTATCGAATCAAATAAAATTATTAATCATAATGATTTCCCTGTTCTGTCTGGAGTACCAGTAGAATGAATGTTTGAGTTTGAAAATACTGACAATATATGACAACAGTGATGTTTTATCATCAGTATGCCAATTTAGAATCATCAAAAGATGTTCATGTTTTTCTTGTTATGCTGTCAATCATTCTTTTAATTATGACTTCTTATCACTGATTCCTAAGATGCACTAAATTCTCTAAGATTTTTTTAGGACTAAGGGTATTACCATGCATTTGAGAAAAAAAAATCCAGGAACTTAAAAGTATTCATTAGTGGTCCATGGATAGGCAGTTTAGAGTTAGTTACAGCATAAACAGAACCATAACTAACAATCATTGTTAGTTATGTTAACAATTCACTGTTCTTTCAGGATATTTTGCATGTGTAACTAATAAGGTTAATTTTCTGAAGTATTATTCCTTATAAGTAAAAAAAAAAATGAGGTCACTTATTAGATATTACATATTAATTGCTTGATTTCCTTATTTTTCAGGTTCATGCTATATAGTGAAATCCTAGTTTTGTAAATATATACAGCATACATATAGTACTAATCACATACTAATTAACACTAGTACTAATACATAATGGTACTAATACATTGAATAAATATTATATTTCTTAGTGTAAATGCAACAAATTCTTAGTCTAAATGCAACAAATCCCCCCATTTTTTGCTGTAATTTCTGAACACATTCATTTTCAGTCCATAGTTCACAGCCTTGACCTCAGAAAATGAGTCTTCTGTGGATTCATCAAACACTATATACTGATGTATGAATTCTCTTGGAAGATTCTGCTTTAATCATTCTGATGCAGGAATTAATTTTAAGGTCATTCTAACATGCACCAATATTTATGAGTAGTTCCAAAAGACAATGAACTTATTATGACAAGGAACTCAATTATCCTTTTGGACATCAGACACTAACTGTAAATGTGTGTGGATGTGTACAGATACAGGCTGTTAAGTGGTGGAGGGTTGTTCATTAGCAAATAGCTTTTATAGGAAGTCAACCAATAGTATATCATATACTATTTGACCTGTGAAAAATTGAAGGTGTATGTATAAACTTCCAGATGCATCATGCTTAGAGTAATTAAAACTGTACATGAATGAATTAACCATAATAGATCAATAGAATGAATTAAAGTTTGTAGAATAGACTCATTTAAAAATGGGATTTTAGATTTGATAACATTTTTAAATATTTCATAGAAGAATGGATGAATTAAACAAGAATGTTAAGGGAGATAAAAGTTATGTAAATCTGGGACTTTTCTTAAAATACAAAACTTATTCATATAATAAAATGTAAATGGGAAATGAATATTTTGTATTTTTGAGGTGATAGTTAAGTATAATATAGTCTTCAAAGCACCTGCTATATGCATGTTAATTTAGTCTTCTATATTTATGAAATCGTTATTACTCTTTCATAAGGAAGGACACTGTGGGGTATAGAAGTTAGATGACATAAATGAAATTATATAACTAGTAAGTACTAGACTTACTTATATTCATTATTCAGAAATGAGAAATCTGATACTAATGTCTGACCTCAGATTCTGCATAATAATACTTTAAAAATATGCATTAAAATGGCATCTATGTAAACCACTGTTATTATGGAGTGAAATATAAACATTCAAGACTCCTTAATATTTGGATTTATAGAATTCAGCAAATTTATGTGAGAAGATAAATATCATAGTGTAAAAACACCACAATAGGAAAGAATAAGGTATTTACAAAATAAATGAGAAATAGTACTCAACATATTGAAAAAAAATACTTCAGAACACATCTGAGACATTAGAATATTCTCCCATAGCATTCATAAAGGAGACATTCTATAATTTACTTGTTTTGAAAGAATATTTTGAGGGACTGCTATGTAGCTGCAATGATGAGCAGTCTATTGCATTGGTTTTACTTTCAGAAAGGTTACTGTTAGTTTATGTACAAAGTAGCTCAGTAGAAACACACTTGACTTAAGCACAGATACATTTCATAGTTTTCAAAATATTACAGACTTACCAGATGACCCAGCAATTAAACTAGATATTTCAAAAGAATTTATGTAAGGCATTGTTTTTGCAGCACTGGTTACAGTAGTAGAGACATAGGAACAATCAGTACCCCAGGGCATAGAGTGTGTTAGAAGTCATGTGTGGGAAAGAAGAAAAAATGAGAAAAAAGAGATTGATAGTGATCTGTGAGACTAGTACACAGAATGTGGATCCTGGTAAGTATGTACAGGTTCAACTTTAATGAAGTCATGAAGTCTCTTATATACCTGGCAGAGAAATGATCGCAATGAGCTAAAAGAGGAAGCAGTAACCTGATTTCCAAGTGTATGTGACATACTGCAGGGATATGGGTGATAACAGGAGAATTTACCTATGGGGGTAACAGTCATTACTAATAGGTCATATGTCTCTTGGGACATTTCAAAGAGGTTAGGAAACTGGGTTACAGGTGAGAGACATGCTGTCACCCACCCTTTAGTGTGTCAGAGGGAACTAGATAGATTAAAAAGTGTTCTTTTTATCTAAAACTCATCTCTCAACCTGCTTCCACATTCCACAAAGTGGATTTGAAAAATATGGCATATATTCACAGTGGAATACTACTCAGCTGTAAAAAAAAAAATAGTGATAATCACTAGCTATTTGTGACAAGAGGGCTAGAATGGGAGAAGGTAATGTTATGTGGAAATAAATCAGAGGCAGACAGGCAAGCACAGGTTTTACTTCTGGGTGAAATATAGAAGAAAAATACACTGTACCAGATCAATCCATACCCATCACTAATTCAGGAAAACTGTTGAATTGCATTTACAAGAAATGAAGGCAGGAAGCTGGCATATAAGACAAAGGAGAAGAACTATTAGTGTCTTGGTAATGGATAAGATCTGAGTGTACTCATCTGGAAAAGTGTGATTCCATGATTATGATTTGCATACAGTGTTATAAGCTGATGTTGCACCAATAGAAAAATATGTTCAATGTATATGGTATATCTTTAACAAGAATATGCTATGTAGGTTTCACAAATTTTATAGCATATGGGTTTCAATACAACTCTTCTTTTTTGATTCATGCATTATTTACATTCAGAATCATGTTTCTGTGTTGTTGAGAAGGATCAAGAGGAAGAATAGTAAGGAAAATGTAGTAGAATTTCTTCTGCCACTTGACACTTCATTTATGTCATGTGATTCTGGGTACAGGCATCTCTAAACTAAGAAAAATAAGAACAATTAGAAGGCAAAAAAAAAAAAAAACATTTGAAGAAAATCTAATACCCCCTACCAAGCTAAAGAATTGTTCAGTTATCTTTAAATTTAATGGGGTGCTGAATTGTAGTGGAAAGAAAATGGATCTCAGTGTTATTAGACATGCTTCAGAATGTTTGTCCTTGACATTATTACATAAAATAACAATGCGCAAATCTAAAGTACATTTATGATCAGCAAATAAAAACTGTTGCCAGAGATTGAAATGCCCTGAGGAGGACTATTTGACCTTCTCTTATAACTGAAGCATATCAGTAAACAGCAATGATAAATTAAGATAAACAGTATCATGAGTGAAGGTGAGGTATATGAATTTAAATTTACCTCTTTCAAATGACATCTCTACAATTAAATGTTAAGGCTCAATACAACTAATTCTTGTTGATGGAAAATAATTTAGTTCAGTAGCTTTTCAAAATTATCTGGCCATTTCTGTCCTATCGACAGTTTGATAACAATAGGTTTTCTGTTTTATGTCTTCTGACATCTTTCATTAATTCAGAATTGACATTATGTTCAGTATATTTTTTCCACTAAAGAACACTATTGTCATATGTTTCTAGATTCAGGGTTCTTCAGAGCTCATAGTTTTGCAAGTAGGCAATATAAAGAAAAAAAGAGTATAAAATAATCACAGACATTTAGTTTTAATAGTGAGACAGTCTTCACTTTATTTTTTTACTGATACTCTTGTTTTCAGGAATCAGACAGAAGTTCTTTAAACTACTTTATATTTAGCCTAAAATTAGTAATATCAGATTACTAATTAGTAACTTTACTAATTAGTGAGATTAGTACATATTTATTTTTATAGATTTTGATAGATTATAAAATGTAGAGGAAGTTAAGGAAAAATAATATTCTGTGAGAAAATTGGCTCAATGTGTTGCAATACATTGGATTAGATCTTAAAAAGTAAGTAATGAAATTTGTGCAAAAACTGGTGAAACCTATATTAAGGCTGGAATTTAGCTAATATTAATGACAAACATTGCTTTGTGTTTGAAGTGTATAATAATGTAAAAATGCTAATAATTAGCAGAAACTGGATAAGGAGAATGCAGGAGCTCTGCACTAGCTTTGCAATTCTAGCAAATCTAAATTACTCAAACGGTTTATTTTAAAAACTTGGGAATCAAACTACAGTGAGACACTATCTCACACTAGTAACAACGGCTCATATTAAAAAATAAAAAGAACAACAACAAAAACCTAAGGTGGAGGTGCAATGTGGAGAAAAATAATCCTTCTTATAATGTTGCTAAGAATATAGATTGGTCCAACTTCTATAAGAAATGGAATAATTATTGAAATATTAAAATAGATCTATGATTCAATATTTCCATTCCTAAACATCTACCTGAAGAATACAAAAAAAAATTATTTGAAGGAAGATAGACAGACAGACAGACAGACAGACAGACAGACAGACAGACAGACAGACAGACAGACAGATAGATAGATAGATAGATAGATAGATAGATAGATAGATAGACATATATGTCTCCCAGTGTTCATAGAAACACTATTTTAAATTGCCAAATAATGGAAAAAACCTTAGTACCCAAGGACAGATAAGTGGATAAATAGATGTGGCACGTGTATACTATGGAATACTTCTCAACTGTATTTAAAAAAATACAATTTTTTATCATCTGCAGCAACATGAAACTGGAGAGGAATATGCTAACTGAAATATTAGATGATGTGTATATTAGAAGCACATCATATGATATGCTTCATATGTGGGTTGCAGGAAACTTAAAACAAGAAACAAATAAAACTAAATCAAAATAACCCTAGAAGTTTTATTGCTGAATTGAAGCTAACTGAACATGTGAGTAGATGGTAGGGAGCAAAGGGAATGAGGACCCAATGGATTTTGGTGCTAGATTGTGGGTGCTATGGTGATGAGTGTGGTATGGTAACACACATCTGAAGAGGTGTGAGTCTGTACTCTAAATCACAGATAGTATTAAAAAGTCAATGGAAATATATAGTAGATATACAAAGAGTCAGAAACTTAGGTTTTATGACTTCATTTCATGATTTCACTATAATATTGTCATGTAAAAGTGGAAATAATATTTCTTCAACATTGTCATATATTATTTTTCTTTCTACCAAAATTTTCTTTTTTTACACTTTCCTCTTTTTCTTTGAACAAAGCAGTGATTTAAAGAACTTTGAAAAAAAATGCTTTCAGGAAATAAGCTTCTCTCTCGCAGGAAATTTCCTAAGGGGAAAAAAAAAAAAAACTAAACTAAACTCTAAAATGAAGCATAATAGATAGCAGAGACTCAGGAAGATCTGCCAAACTACTGTCTTCCTATTACCAGAACAACTCTAGAGTCGATATAAAAAAGATCTTGGAAACAGATTCTGTATTCCTTTACACAACTGATTTATCTTTGCATTCCTATATGTATCCTATTCTGCTCCTCTGGTGACAATGGAAATAACATAAATTCAACGGTGAGGGATTTCAGTTGTTTAAAACATAAATTTCTAAGCTTCTACTGTGTTGTGATAAAAATAAAGATAATGATAACAGTTATTGTTATTAAGAGAGTTAATGAGTCACATGAGTGTATCCAGATTGGCTAACTGAATATTAACTGCCTATTATTTATTTTTTGATTATATACCGATCTTTGCCTTAAGTTTGCTAGTAATACGAAAATTATAATAATTCTTATTGTAATAAAGCCAGCACTATTTTTATTTTCTATTTATAGAAAGGGTAACAGACAGAATCTAATATCTTCCTCATAAGTTGACTATGAAATGATGTGAATAAAGTTCAACTCAAACGACTTGTTTCATAGGCTAGATTGCGAATCAATTTCATAAGAAAAGAGATAAAAAATCATGCCTAAAAAATAGAGGCAAAAGATATGGAAACATCCTGAGTAACAAGGACAAATGAGTAGATAAATAAGATGTGATATTTACATAAAATGAATACTACTCAGTTATTAAGGAAAAAAAATAAGTTCTGCCATTTGCAACAGTATGGATGGCATTTGAGGAGATTATGTTGAATTAAATAAGGTGGATGGAGAAAGACAAATACTGAGCAATTTCATCCATGTGGAAAATACAAAAAGAAAGCTAACACATTTTTTTTTTCACTTTTTAAAAATTTATATATAAATTTCACAACATTGTAATCCCGGGGGTTTACCTCTCCCCCTCCCCTCCATGCCCCCCCCCCCTCCTTTCCCTCCTGCTCAAAGTTGTGCACTTCAGTTTGGTGCTTAGCTTGTTTTGACTTTTCCTCAAGTCTTTTGTTTATTTTTTCACTATGTCCCATATATTAGTGAAACCATTTGGTTTCTTTTTCTTTTTGACTTGTTTCTGCTAATGTGATTTCTTCTAAGTACATCCATGTAAAATCGTCAAATTTGTGATTTTAAATTGATGAATAATATTCTATTGTGTATATATGCCACATTTTTTTCATACAGTCATCTGTTTGGGGGCATTTAGGTTGCAAATGCCTTTGCAATTATAAATTGTGCTGCAGTAAACATCTGAGCAAACACATTTAAACAGGCTTTCACATTAGAACTTTGGTTTATGGAGAAGGGTGTTGGTGAGATGGGTACAATGGATAAAGTGGATAATTGTGTGATGATGAACTATAGATTTAAACTTTGGATGGTTTTCATAAGAAGAGATACATATAGGTTTTTAAATCTAAAGCTCTAGTTTAAAATTATACTTTTGTTAATTAACTAACAGATTAAAAATAAAACTGAAATTTGAATAAGTAATTAAACAGGAATTTAGTTCAAATATAAAAAAGATCCTATAAATAGTATTCCTTAGAGGTACTGCAAGGAAACTCATTATAAAGGAAGAGAGACTAAAATAAACATATTTTATACAATAAAAATATCACTAATTCTCCCAGGTAGAGTCTGAAAATAGTATTTAAACACCCTGTTAGAATTTCTCAGCACAGCTTGTTTTCACAGGTGACTTCAGAAAATGGGGAACATAGTGAAA
The DNA here is from genome assembly GCA_004024945.1 of Uropsilus gracilis. NCBI lineage: Eukaryota > Metazoa > Chordata > Mammalia > Eulipotyphla > Talpidae > Uropsilus > Uropsilus gracilis. The sequence continues at coordinate 40,764 of PVHY01004391.1, read as the reverse complement.
CAAGTGGCACAAAAAGTGTTGCATTATTAAATCCCCACAGGACACTGCAATCATGATGAGCACGTCTTTTTAAATTATGTAGTGGGAGCAAGGGAAGGTCGATACCTACCATTTTAGAACTACTCTGGAAGTTAGGACACTCGATAATGAACATTGTACCTCCTATGACCATAGAGTAAATCAGGCTACAAAAGAAGCAGGAGAAAGCATAGGAAGGTATTATGCGTGGATGGTTTTATGACAACGTTTTAGTAACTGACGGGTGATTTTAGCATATTTGTTAAGATAGAAAATTTCAGCAAATAATTGTTGTTTGTGATGAGTCATTGAAGTAGACTGCAGCAGAAGAGAAACAAATACAGAGTCTCCTTCAACGAGCTGACAAGGTAAGCCAGATGAGCAATCCAAGAATGTTTTTTGAAAAGTGAAGGCCATGTAGTACATGAAGCAATGAAGTTGGCAACATATTTATTTTACTTTTATAGTGGGTCAGTGAAAATCATCGATTTCAAAGGTATTATATGAAATATTTTATATTTACGATAATATATAAGAAATGATCCCCAGAGTTTTAAGATGTATAATAGGTTTTTTTAAAAATGACTTGCTTAAAGAAGACACCCAAAGATTTTTTGAAAAGGAAGTTCATAGCAAAATAATTTATTGTTTCACATGAAAGGCAACTTAATCTTCAAAAACCTACCTATTTCTGTTTAATTTTACAAAAGATTTAATTTAATTTCTGTAGATTTCATTTTATAAGTGATGTATTTCAAAACATAAAATATATCAAAATATAGCAATACTATCACAAAAAGTAAGAAATTAGATAAAATTTAAATTTTCAATAAATAGCTAGAAAAATTTAGATAGAAATAGCAAGCAAGGTCATATTACACCTACTTTTTGGAAATATATTTTTATTTAAGTGTAGGAAACAGATAAGCCTCGTGCAAATTTTTGATTAGAACAAAATAATTTTCAGCACAATATATATTCATCAATATTTTCTCTAAAATTATAATAAAGATGAAAATATAGAGCTATGAGGTTATATTTGGAACCCAAAAATTTAGATTTCAATTAATTGATATCACAATGCATGTTTCATATATCCCCCCATTATATAAAATACCCTACTCTCTTTTAAATTCCTCAGAGCAATTGGATTTGATGTATTATAATCTCAAACCTAGATTCATTTGGATTCTTTCCATTTCTAACTCACCATTTCTAGATTCTCAACTGCCTCTGAGATATTTTTCAAAATATTTCAGATGAGCCAAAATTCTAATGTTCTGTCTGTGAGACTGAGAACTATCTTGCTCACATTATCTAGTATAAAATGCCACTAGAATCATCAAAGTAAATTTTCTTCATTAATAAGCTTTAGGGTTATAGCAACTGCTTTCACTTGGAAATTGTCCAAACATAAATATATGTGAATATGTATGTTTCTGCTGTAATAGTCATGAAGTAAGTTAGAAAGAATCAACTTTAAATTGCTGAATAATTCTTACGGGATATGACTCACTAAGTCATAGAGTGAATTATAACTGAGTTGGAAATAATTTGTATTGGTGTTTTTAGTTCTTGTCACATATCTAATAATTTACTCTTAAAATAATCTATAAAGTTGGAATGAGAATAATTTTACTAATGATAATGGTACTCAAGGAAGAACTGCCAAACCAATATGCCAAGTAAATTGCTAAGCAGTATCTCATTCATTCAAATCCCACAATAACCCTTAAAATTAAATACAGCTATTACTATTTAATGTATGATGAATGATAGCTCCATAAAAGAGTTAATTTTTCAGATTTAGATAGTATCTAATGGTTCTAAATTTCAATGCAGTTTTGCATAATCCCAAATGTGTGTTGTGTGTGTGTGTTTCTATTCTATTGAGGTACATTTAAATTACAACACTATGTATGATTCACAGGTACAGGTTGATACCTCTTCAGATGTACAGTATCTCACCACCATAGCAGCACCCATACTCCTCCATCATAGTCTTTCTCTTTGAAAGTGTCTGTTCAGATAGATATTTGTTGCATGACTACTCCATTCCAGTCACTTTCTAGGTCTTTGGTTATATAGATGTAACAATTACTTACCTTGATGATTTACACGTACTATTGGAATATGAATACAATAAAATGCAATAAAAACAAAAAAAAGATGTATAGTAAATAAGTGTTAACTAATATAAAAATTAAAACTGGACAAATAACATGCAAAGTGGTCAGTGAAGAAATCATTTTTACTAAGATAGAAGAAAGATTCACCAAGAAAGATGTTTTTGAAGAAATACATAAAAATGCTCAGTGTGTGTGTGTGTGTGTGTGTGTGTGTTAGAATTATAGCAAATGTTAATTGTAAGAACAGGAAGCTGCCAAGTTTTTTGAACAGAACCAAAGCAGTTGCTGTAAATCTAGCAGTGTGATAAAGAAGAATAGTAGTATGCATTCAGATACATTAAAAGCTGATCATACTGAAAATGTAGCTAAATGTAATTATTTAAATTCTAATGTTACACAAAAATAAAGCAAAATAGAAAGTATACAATATACTTATAGCCCAACCTGATTACTCATACAGATATGACTTTGTTGGTATACATGTACTTACTGTTTTGCTAAGTTAGATCAAATCCAAGTTATCAATTCATTCACTCATAGATGTTTTAGTATGTAATGAAAATGGGGAAAAAACTTTTTTATATAAGTGTTATTGAAACTGCTAGTAAGTGTGATAGTATTACCGTAAAATCATCCATATCCATAATCATATTTCTGCAATTATCTTGCAAGTTATTTTGTGATGAGTTTGTTTTTGTCAGAATCAGACAGCAGCCATAGTTATTTTCACATAACACGTCTTCTTCTTTAGCCAATACACGTTGTTTGCTGTAATGCTTGGAAATGTGCCTTATAGAAAATTTTAGCAAAACTGAGAATGAGATTTAGTAATTATTGCTACTATTATGGCTATACCTTAAATATTATAGATGTAGAAACTTTAAAAAAATTGAAGTCACATTTATTATAGCATTATATAAGTTCAGGTATCCATTATTACAAGTTAATGTCTGGATATACTATTTAAAGTAACCACTGAAATTCCAGTTACCATTCCTTCAGCATACTACTGAAATTCCTTTGCCATACAATTATTGTCTCTTACCTGACTTGATGTGACACCTTATTTTTCACTTCCCATCCAGTAAGCACTGAGTTGGTCTTGTAGTATAATAATGAATTTTTTGAATCTAATTCACTAATTTCTTTTTTCTTTTATATGTCACATGGAAGTGTAATCTTTCTCCATCTTACTTATTTCACTAAACATAATATATTCTGGATGTATCCAGGCTGTTGCCAAGCCAAGATTTTTTTTTAAGCTGTTGAAATTTGGAAAGGTTTAGGATCAAACTCGGTAAACAATTGGAGATGGGGATTGTCACACTACTAAGGGTGGTATAACTGATCAGTGTGTTAAATTATTGATCCTTAGTACAGATGGCCTGGTAAATTTCAGGTAATGCTCTTGTCATTAGTTGTTTTTCACTTGGATAAATTCCTTCACTCAGAGTTAATAAAGGTGATTTTCTAATTATATGATTCCACTCAAATGTGTTATTAAGGAATATATTTCCTCAAACTATTCAGCTGGTATAATAATTACAGAATTGATGGTTTTCAATACTTTCAATATCAGATGAAATAATACAGATATGTCTCTAAATGATTCAATCATTATATTGACTGACTTTGTCTCATCATTCCATAGGGCAATTATCTGTCCTATAGTAAGTAACCTTTTGAGTATGGGACACCATAACCAAATAAGAAATATGTGATGATGCATACCCTTATTCATTCCAAACATGACTTCAGCACACTGAAAATAGTTCCAGCAGGTTTCTTGTCAGTAAAAGACAATCCCCTATCATCCTATGATTAATCCACCTGAGAGACATTTCCTTGAAAGATAAAGGTGTTTGCCCCATGATGTTTTCTGCAAGATAATGAATCCCCCTATGTGCTACATACCACAGTATCTTATTTTAGTTTTACCTTTGTTTTTGTTTAATTGCTACCGCATAACAACCATTCCTTTACCAGGGTATATAAGTTCATGCTTGCTAAGTCTTGATCTATGACTGAGTCTTTCTCCATCTTAGACTGTAGCAATTTCTCCCACTTATTTTTCTTCCTCTTCTCCCATGGCTTATGATATTTGAGATTAACTATATCACTTCTGCTTTGTTGTCTTCTACACCAACACAATATACCAGCCTATGTTGACTCAGCTCTACCAGATATTGGGAAATGTTATTTGGAGTCCACAGTTCGAATGCTGTGTTGGTTTGTTAATTCATGGTTTTTCTTTATCCATGTGTTTCTTCCAATGGACAAAGCAAGAGAAGTAGTGCATTAAACATATGTATGGTGATAAGAAACCCTCCAATTAAACGTTTCATAAAGAAAAATACTCATTCTTTGAGGCATGCATCTCATTTGTTTTTCTATTTTTCTGTAAACTTTGTGAGAGACTACTATAATTGTGTTTATGCCTAAAATTGCAGTTGCCACATAGTGGTTTAAATTAATCTGACAATGTTCCTGTTTATGACTAGACTGCTGCACCCAGTTCATATTTTCTTGTGGTCCCTTTGTATTAAGATAGCTACTGGAATTTTTGTAAAGAGGTTGATAGGCTGTACTAGCTTCATCCCTAAGGATTCTGTTCTCCGTCATTACTCAATTGCAAATAAATTAATAAACAATAGTTTGTTAGACTGCATATGTAGATCTTCTGAAATCCATTTTTATATTTTCTCAGCAATTTTTAAAAGCATGTCCCTTCCTTTTAAAATCAAGTTGCCATATGCTCAGTCTGGACATCCTCAAATATTCAAACATTGATGTTTTTATTTTTAGGCTTATTAATTAAGGATCAACTAAAATCTTTGAAAGCTGAGACTGCACTTGTACCCTTTGATTCCCTGAGGTTCATGATGTTTATTTTCAGCTATTATTATTAATGACTTATGATTGATATTAATTAATATCATTAATAATGATAAAGCCATTAATAATAATAGCTGAAAATTATGATTTTATTCAGTAGTCCTCAAGCATGTTTTCTAAAGAGAAGACATTTTATTTGGGGAACTGTTACATTTATTATTATGAATTCCTGAATGAGCAAGGAATCAGATTAGTTGGCATGAGCCTGGGCAATATACTTAGTATTCTATATTATAATTGATCTCTGTGTTTGAAGACAGTTATAATTCATTATATATACATTTTAACAAGAGACTCAAATATAAAGTTTTACAGTGACTTTTCTCAAAATATCTAAAAATACTATGATGAAATAACCATATAGGAAATTAAAAAAAAAAGATATTTTCCTCCAAAAGCAACAGAGAAAATTCAAATCATATCATCACTAATTTATAATGATTTGTGAACTTTTAACTTTTCTGGACAAATGTGGTATTAATAGAAGTTAATAATCTATTAGAGACATGGACATTTTGAAATGCCAGAATTCATATATACTTATGTGTATTAGACTACCCTTTCATTAACATGCTTCTGAAGAATCACAATCAATACCAAATTAAAATAACTTATCCTCTTACAGAATCCCACTTTCTTTACTTAACCACTTCTGTTCTAACAATTTTATAGATTTTCTGTTTCGTGCTAACTTTTTAAAGCATAACATACATATTGCTATATGCATAAATCTCAAGTGTACAGCTCAATTAATTAAAAAAAATTCTGGTAATAGCATTCAAAATAAAAAAATACCAGAATGCTAAAAATCTTTTAATACTCCTAAGAGCAGCTTTTACATTATGTTTATTATGATAAATTAGTTTTGCATTGGTTTTTACTTTTATATATTATATAAAATTGGTATATGTTTACATTAATAGGTCATTCAGACTATTCTTACTTGTGTCTAGTTTCTTTCAATGAACATAATACTTGTGAAAATCACTGCATGTTCATTTTAATTCTCCACTAGCTATCACATGGCATAACACTGAATGAAATATTATGATTTATGAAGTATACCATTAATACATTTCAGTTGTGAAATATATATAAGATAAATAAAAACATATGATATAACCTGACAGTTTATAAATAAGTATTTAATTGATTTAGATCTCATATTTTCAGGTGAAAAAAAGACTGGTGATGAAACAAAACTAATATCTATTTACCGAATATTCATGTTTTTTCACTTAAGCATCTCTATATCATAAATTCATTTTTGGGGTGGTAAAACTATACCTTGATAATTATATTAAAGTCCCAAATAATTAAAATAAATGTGATATTATTGAATCTAGATAATTTATATTATATATCATACTCTTCAACTAAAATATATCACTTGATGTACATATACATTATTTTTTAAACACTTTTGATTATCACATAATATTATAGAGATCCAATTACTTTCTTAATTCAATCTGCACTGAAATTACACCTTATGTTAGTCCCCAGGGTAATTATGATGCAAGAATCATAATCTATAAATTATGGGATCATCTAACAAATGATACATGAACATTAAATTGCATGCATATAGTTTCTGCTCAGGAAAATTTGCATGCAAATCCATTCTTATCAAATCTGATATTGATGGACTGATTCTCCATCATTTTTTTTGTTGACCAGATCAATTATGCTAGTATCATCTATAATTTTTTTTGTTTATATTGAAATAATATTGATTTATACTTTGTATTTTTAGGGAAATAGGTCCACACCTCATCAGATGAATGCCACCACCTCACAATTACCAAGATATCCATATTCCTTCACCATAGACCAGTGACCCCCTTATATTTTTGTCCCCACTCCTACCTTCCCCATCAGCTTATGTCTAGGATTGGTTTAGTGTAGTTCTATTAGGTCCTTTGTTTTACTTCTCTGTATTCCAAATTAAATTTGAGAGTGTAAATTGAATTTTATTATATTGAATTGCAATTCAATATAAATATATGCAAGTGTAGTCCCAACACAAGTTTGTAATAGTCAGAAACAATTTCACAACAATTTATTATTTTATTCATAGTCATGTTGGCCATCATGACTGGGCATCAAGTTTGATTTGCTGCAGTAGTGGTTATTTTAAAGGTGCTGCATTATCCCTATGAAAAATTAGTATGTATTCAAACTAATATCAATGTTTTTTATCTATTCTAAGTGGAATAACAGACAAAATATTAAGAAAAGCAAAACTGGTAAAATTTATAAAACATCAATTTATCTACAGTAAGTTAATTTAAATTTGTTTTCATGTATAAATATCTACGTTAATTTTACATCTAGCTAAACTTACTGATAGGAAAATGTTAACAACAAAAATATTGATATGAAAATTTAGGAAGATAGAAATATAAAAGTGATTTTCACAAAATCCCATCTAGGGAATGAAAGTCATAACAGAATTGGGAACAGAGTGTTACACTTCAGCAAATAATTTATATAAACGCAAATATTATTTTAAGTTGTTAAAGTATTTAAATTGTGTAGCAAATCAGTTTTTATGTGATTCTAATTTGGCATGAAGCAGTATCTAATAATATATGAATGGAAATAGTATGCCTTGATGGTTTGGGTTTATATGAATGCATGGATTAAAGTTAAATATTCATACTGATTTATTATGAAACAAATTACTGTTCCTTGTAGAACTAAATCTAGCTTAGAGTAAAGACATATCTTTATTATAATGTCATACTTTACTTTGGCCCAAAGGTCATGTCATAAATTAAAGCTAAAATTAGTCCAGCAGGGTCCCATTATTTTTTTCTCAGTATGAAACGCTAATAATATGACTTAGACTGACCTTATTCACTGTTGTTTCAAGCTATCTTTTTAAAATTCCTCTTTTACTTTATCACTTTCTCTTCAACATATATTTTTTCCTTTAAAAAATACAGTTAAGCTCCCAACTGTACTTTATTCAATATGCCATCTGTTGAACATTTGGATTCAACTGTAAATGCTGGTGTATCTATTCTGCAGGGATGTTTTGCCAAATGACCATTTTTTTTTCTATATATTCATCTCAAGAACATCATTACATGCATGTGCTCTAACTTTCGAAGAAAACAAATTTTATTATACACAGAAAAAATGAATTTAGTAAATAATCTGTGATAATAATATTTCATGTACTAAGTATGTATTCAAACTAATATCAATGTTTTTTATCTATTCTAAGTGGAATAACAGACAAAATATTAAGAAAAGCAAAACTGGTAAAATTCATAAACCATCAATTTATCTACAGTAAGTTAATTTAAATTTGTTTTCATGTATAAATATCTACGTTAATTTTACATCTAGCTAAAGAAATAAGTAATTTTTACCTCTTCTCATTTTACTTTTCTTCATTTTAGTGGAGGTTGAAAAAAATGTTCATATTGTTTAGTTTTGAAAAACTGTCAAATTATTTTTAAATAATTATATCATTTGTTTTTGAAAAAAATACTTGGAACATTATATGCTACCAGAAATGTATAAGTAAATACAAATACAGAGTAGTCACTTAGAAACAATACATATTCAAAGTCAAAACATTATATATATATATATTTATATTTATGCATACATATGTGTATTAGTTGAGGTAACATTGGTTTTTTACAATACTGTGTAGAGGAATAAGTTTACACCTCTTCAGTTCACTGTTATCACACCCCCTGTACCACCAGATAACCCTTGAACCTCTGCCATAGATTATTGGGTCTATTTACCCTTTGTTCCCACCCCCACTCATATTTCTAGTAGTCTCAATTCTATCATACTATTTCTAGAGTTTGTTTTGTCTTAATTTGGTTTGTTCCTGTGTTTTGTCTCTTCCTTTTCTATACGTAAGTGAAATTATGTTTGTTTTTTCCCATGTTATCACAAATGGCAAAATTCCATCTCTTTTTATAGCTAAGTAAAAAGATGTTTCTTTTGTAAAGTTATTTCTTCTTTACCCCATCCTCTATTGTTGGGTACCAGACAGTTTTCATAACTAAATATTGTATTTACTGCTGCAATGAATAAAAGCATGCATATAACTCTTCAAATTATATTCTTGTACAATCTTTGGATAAATATCAAGATGTACAACTAGTATATCACTTGAGATATTTATATCAATACTCACAGTAGTGGAAACCTTACCAACAAAAGGTACAGGCTGACTAGTTGGCTCAGAAAACAAAATAAAACAAAACAAAATAAAACAACTTTCTGTTGCTCCCAGAAGATGCATCTAAGATCCAAAGATGCTATGTATATGCTCAGAGTAAATGTATTGAAACCAATCGTACAAGCAGATGGGATCCAAAACAGGCAGAAGAAACCATAATTATATCAGATAAGATAAACAGTAACACAAAATGGTAACAAGAGACAGGGACCATCATTTTATAATGATGAAAAATCAATATTTTAGGAATGCATATCATTCATAAATATTTTGAATTATGCAAAGGAGCACCAAGATAGGTAACACAACTCTTAACAAATTTAAAATCAGCTTTGACCATGATTTAATAGTAGTAGGGACTTTAATACCCCACTGACATCAATGGGCAAAGAAAAAAGAAAATCAATAGGGAAACAATAGCCTCAAATGAGAAATTAGAGTAGATGGGCCCATTAAGGAGACATTTTATAAGGCGATACACCACAAAAGCTGAGTACACCGTCTTTTCAAGTGTTCACGGAACATTGCTCCCACTGTTCCAATGTGTGCTGTAATTGTCCTTATTTATTTATTTAGTTAGTTAGTTAGTTACTTACTTACTTACTTATTTATTTATTTACTTCGGGAGTTATTACTTTGCATTACTGCAAACTACCTGTGAGTATATGAAAGAAGACATCTGATGCCTTTACTCTGTTGCCATATTGCCATTTCTAAGTGTATATTTTGAATATCTGCTATACAAAGTCATTTAAAAATGACATAGAGAAGAAACTCTTGGTTGAAATATATATATATATATATATATATACATACATATATGTAGTTATTATGGAACTTTTGTATTTTTGGTTTAATTTTTCTATATTAGGTACCAGAAGGGAATATTGTTGAAGTTTCAGCAATATCATCATTTTGGAAATGCTTCATGTGTTATACAGGGATATCAATGACTAATGTCCTTGTCATAAAGAGAAACTAAAGAAACAGAGACAGAGACTTAGAAAAATGAAGGAAACTGACAGGGAAGAAGCTACAAATATGAATTTTATGTTTGTATTCCTTATACTTAGTCATGACTGATACCAGTTAAGAACTTCTTACATTTATATGAGGCAGTATGGTTTATTTCTTACATAAAGTCATTTGAATTGGCTGTCTTCTAATTTAATTATAAGCAAATTGATAAATACAAAAGTCATGGACAGAATAGCGCTATTTCATGTGATAGAATAGCTGATATTGGAAAGAAGCAGGCAATGGATTTCTCATTTCTGACTGAAAAGGTGATTCCATGTAATAAAAAAATAGATTATTAAATCATTCTTTGCTCTTTCTCTAGATTTCATACAGCTGAAAATTTAAAGCCCATGTTGAAATGTGAGCATATATTAGAATATTTTAATACTCTAAAGTTCTCAGTATTGAATTATAGGAAGTCTAAGATTCTATCAGAGGTGGTAAATAGTTAAACACTGATAATTAAATGACTTGACATTTATAACTAATATTATAATCAATAATTATTTATGTAAAATAGACTGCTAGATCTATAAATCAATTTTCTCAATTTATTTATTACCTTGCTATCAATGTCCTGCATATCATATTACTAAGAATTTAAGAATTTTGCCAATGCACTTTAATTATTCAATGTATTTTGATTTGATTTGATTTTAAATTAAGAAATTCAGCTATAATATTTATATTCATACAGTCAATTTAGTTAATATTCTTTTTCTTTCACTATACACCAATATGTCTGTTTAATGTTACAAAACTGAAATTGCTAATATAAAATTAATAAAAAATGGTGAGATGAAAAGTTTCAGTTTATATGATATGCTTTTCTAAGCTATGTAGTTATGCATGGATGGAATAGTTTACTAAAACCTGTTTAATATATCCTAATTATAAAGTAAGAACATTGAGTCTACTAGTTTGAACTTCAGTAGTCAGAAATAGTAACAACTTCTGCTTTGTATTTCTTATTCTGTATATGCTTCTCTATTAACCATCACTATATGTGCACTGAGTCAGATGTGAATTTCATCAAGTTATAAGCCAAAGTTCTCTTAAAAAAATACTTAAATATAAAATTATCAATAGTGGATTTTTTTCAATAAAAAGAAATAGATAATTTTGTTAATGCAAAAACAAAATTAAACGAAATTCATAAGATTCGGTTTATGTTCTTGTCTACTTTATTATCTGTTTAATTTCTGGTTATTTTATATTCATTGACATTGGTTTCCATTTTATTTTTTTCCTGACTTCATTGCAAACATGGTAATTCTGAGTATGTCTTGGGTACTAGATATTGTAATGTTCCTATAAATATATATAAATATATGTGTGTGCTTCTGGGTGGAATGCATTTAAATTACTTGAAAAGAGTTTAATCCTTAAAAGGATCTTGTAGTTATCATTAATATCTAGGAAAACCATAGAAGGCATTTACCCCATGGCAAATATTGCACTATATTGAAGCAAAACCATTCTGAATTGCCGTACATGTTGGTCAACAAATTAGATTTCCTGCCCTTATGAAACTACTAAATATTTTCATTTTTCTATACAACAAGAGGGGTGTTTCCTTTCATTTTTTTCAGATTCTTCTCTCCCAGATTTTTGGGTAGTTGTATGTAAACACAATTACCTTTCTATCTCTCTCTCTCTGCCTGTGTGGGAATATCTTAAACAACCTCAGTGAGTATGCCGTGTGTTAAATGCTGAGAGTAAAACTGTAAACAAATTAAACACATCCAGTCTTCATTGAGTTCACACTCTAACAGCTGTGATGATGAGGGAGTCATTGCCCTTTGTCAAATTGGGCATTTGCTAAAGTCAGTTCCTAATTAGAAGGAAAGGAAAAAAAATGCATTGCTTCAATATTGTTTAGTTCACAAATTCTGACACCAGATTTATTTAGAATTACCTAGAATTTAGTATGGTTTGATTGTGCCCCTCTAAACTCATATGTTGGAATTCTAACAACCCCCCCCCCCACCACCTCAGATTGTAGTCATACTTGGGAATAAAATCTTTAAAAACATGATTACATAAAAATCATGTTCTTTAGGATAGACCTCTAGTATCAGGCCTTGTGTCCTTATAAGAAGAGGCTATTTGGACATTTGGAGAGAATCCAGAAATGAATGTACATTGAAAAGGACTATGTGAGAAAAGAGAAATTGTTTATCTGCAAGTAATAAAGAGAGGTCTCAGAAGAAATTAAACCTGCCAAAGCTTGACCTTGGATTAAACTTCCAGAACTTTGAGAAATAAAGTCTTGTTATTTAAACTACCTTATCAGGTGTGCCTTGTATGGCAGCTCTCGAAAACTAATAGATCTACCCAAATTTGACATTAATCTTTAATCATCTATATGCCAGATATTCCATTTATCATGCATTACATTGACCACAGAAATAAACAACAAAAAACTAATGTTTTATTTCATATTTAAATTATGTTATAAATTAACACATTTACTTTTCATTTTAAAAACATTTTGTTTTCAGTTCATTTGTGCATGTACATGTGTTGAGAACACAGAAAAATGACATTGGGTAAGGTGTACTTTGATGCCAAATGAATTCTAAGTATGTGTTTGCATTCTAAAATGCTGTCTTAAATTTTAAAATCCTATCATTCTCACTGACAACAGTAAATAAATGCCAAGATCAACATAAACCAAAAAAAAGGAATTAAATGATTGCATGTCTTCAACTACTAATTCAAAACTTAGAATGCTTATGATTTTATTGAGTCTTGAAGTATATATGAGCTCACAACTATAAAATGTGAAGATAATTTTGACATTTTTTTTTGCGAAGTAGTAAGTGAAGTGTGATATCACTAATATAAAACTAATGACAAAATAATGTATAAATCCTAGGATTTTAAATACTAAGAGTGGAAAGTTGTAAGCATTGAAAAAAACTCAACAAATAAAAGCACACCCTTATTCATTCTTATCTAACTTCAGCACACTGATGTTGGAGTCCACAGAATTTTACTCAGTGGATAACTATCTTCTAACCTCCAATGATTTAACCCACCTGAGAGATATTTTCCTAAAAGATAAAGGTGTTTGCCTCGATGGTGTTTCCTGCAAAATAGTGAACCCCCTTATTCCCACATGCTACATACCACAGGATCTTTCTTTCAAAGGCAACCATTCTTTCAAAGGTTATTGAAGAAGCTTGTGAGGTCTAATAAAGTTGGTTTAGTGTCATGCTTGCTGAGCCCTGTTCCACTTCTCACCCACAGCTTCCAACAGCTATTTCTAATACAACTCTTCTTACAAAGTTAATTTTAAAGTAACATGGTTGATGGGTAGGCTGAGGGGAGCTAGAAAGAGTGAAAAAAGAGAAGAAATGATAATAGTCTTCCAATTATATAGAAAAAAAATCACCTCCCAATGGGTAAATGTCCAGCCATTAGTATTAGTCTAAGTGGGACTGCAGAGAAATCACAGTACAAATCAAGATGGAGGTTCCTATCCTCCCCATTGTTTCTCCCCATATGTCACTATTAAGTGTCTCTATAGGTATCAGTACCCCTGTCTTCAATATCTCTCCTTTGTGTGTTCTCCAAGTGGTTTGATACCTCTCTCTGCCCCTCCTCATTTGGGGCAGTGAACATGCAACCTCCCCATTTTATGGAAATCCATCTCTGAAATAACAGTATTAGTTCTTTCTTTTTGGTTTATAATTCCTGTGATAACTTTTAAGATTATATGACAAATTTCTAGCATGCTAAATGTCAGGAATCTAGAAAAGAAAATAAAAAAGCAATTCACAGGACTAGACTTTTCTAGGGCAGAAGTATTAGAGAAAGCATGTATCAGAGGTACACAACACACCTGAGAATAAATTTTATAAATGGGAGTCACCTATAAAAGATTTTTTAAATAAATTCTCACAAAACCAAACTATTTCAATGTACTCTCAGACAAGATTGACAAGGGTTTTAGTTGTCTAAACCTCAAAATTCTTTCTCATAAGAGCATAATGTATATTACTAGCATACTGTGAAATGTGTCATGCGTGTGAAATAAAAATTTAAGGTATATTTGTAAAAATGAATTTAAAAAATTCTATATTGTACCTTTTTAGATAATGTAAATATTCTTTTCCTTCCTATTTCACAAACACAACCAAAATATGACCCTGTCATTCTAGGGAATTAATCATCACAATTTCAACTTGACTGATTATGTTGAAAGAATACCATCAAGTATCTGATGTTATCATTTAGTTATTTAAATGATGTTAAAACACTAACCAAGAAATAATGAGGAAAAATATTCCAGTAGATTAGTAAAAGTGATTTCCTATAGTTCAGGAAATTCTGGAGCCACAATATCAAGAAAAGAAAAGGAAAAGATAATCAAATTGACTCAAACTATATAAAATGAAAAAATAAAACAACTTGTTTTATCTGTTGAGTTTTAGGAAATAGAACAGATAATATAAGCTGAACAGTGTTGTGTTTTTAAAAAGGACTTTAACTTATTCAGTGTATAGTCTTGAGTTAAATATTTTAACTAGTCTTTAAAAAAAATGTTATGTATCTTTAACTTCAGTTTGTCCATGGAATTTTTCATGTCAAATTTGTTTCTCTTCTACTTTGGGATCAAATTCAGTACTTTCATGACAGTTCAAACCCATAAGTGTATCAGTGTCTGGATGCTTTGTTTTGTTACTTGCCCCAAGGAGTTTTAAATTTGAAATTTTATGACTATCTACAAGTAAAACCCCTATGGTTGATCATACTTAATCTATTTTATCTATATTATACCCTAATTCAATAAATAATGCTATTTGAAATGTATACTCTGTGAATTTAACATAACTAATCAGTATATTACATTTCTCTTAGTTTTTCTTTCTACAAATTCATAATTAGGCTTGTCAGGCAATAACAGTTTTCTGAGGAATATGATTTAAACCACATCTCCAAAATTATTTTCTGCCTTGTAGATAGTCCACAGAAATGTATCCTCAAATTCAGACAGATGAAGGTTATATTTTGTTAAATAAGCATAATATAGGAAATATAATAAAAACTGTTGGTATATGCATTTATTTTACTAATTTACTGTCCTGTGAAAATAATTATATAAATCATGTCACAACATTCAAAACTTACTTGGACAGTTTCTAGTTCTTCATATAGGGATCTTGAAAGGCACCATCCTATATAAAAAACAGAAAAACAGTGTTATGAGACAAAACTAAGAACTAAATTAGATAGTTATTGAATAGATGAAGAGTTAAAATAGTATTTCCACTGTGTATAAAAGAATTTTAAATTACTTCATAAATCTAATAAACCACAAATATCACAGTTGTAGGTAAACAATACCCTAAATATTATCATTCCTTAATAATTAAAACTATAAAGTAAATAACCCTGAAAAAATATTTTCAAATGTACATTTAAAGTAAAGTTTTACTATTAAATCTATTTTTAGGATTGAATTTAATTCAAGAGCAAATCAGGGGACAAAATATTTGTAAAAATGAATATAGAATGAAATTAATTTAAAAAATTGCACAACATTTAAATTATCTTCTTACATTATGCAGTGTTTAACATTTGGAAAGAACTAAGAGTCAAAAGTGAAAACAATTGTGAGTTAGATTGAAAATATGGTCTCTTGAGTTATTTATCCTGTCTATTCTTCAACTAATATTTCAGTTTTATTTACTAAGCTGTTTTTTTCTTGAAGCATGATTTCTCAATGTCAATTATCCACTATATCTACTTTGTCTAGTAAATATTTATGCGCTCACTGATATATATATAATCTCACTACACCTTCCCACTAATTGTCAGACAATTCAGTGTCCTAAAAAAAAGGAAATCTAGAACAGGCATTTATTTTCATTTCATTCTATTACAGAATTGATCTTTCTAGACGCTAATCAATAAATTATGTATAGAGACCTTGTGCGTATTTATTATCAAGGATCTTATTAGATCTGCCCTATTCTCTTTCAAAATATTTATATAATTACAATCAAATATGAAATGTGAATTTACAAATGAAGAATCTCAAAGAGGCTAACATATATGAAAAGAAAGACAAATACAAATTCACTGTTTAGCAGAAAAATCAAATGAAATGGGAAAAATGATATTGCAGTTTCCACTTTAAAAATTTAGAAATAACAAGTGTAGAGATAGTGGATATGATATCTTCAGACAGTTATACATAGAAAAAATGTTATATGGTGGAAATTAATCAATGATGTGTTGTACTATAAATAATAACAAAACAACAAAATTTATCAAACACTCTCTATTATATGTATGATAAATTAATGATGCATATAAGATCCCTAATATCTATGCAATATCATATAATATTTACCATATATGGGATAAATGTATGCATATATAACATAGATGTTCTCAAATCAGTACATATTTATAGCCAAAATATTCTTGTACTTACAGCAAAGATTATAATGTAGAGAACATATATCTTGGTAAATTATGGAAATTATGATACATTATAATTTATGATAAGATTTAAAAATTATTACAGAACTATGCTCACAGCAACTATATTAAAATATAAAGTGGTAAGAAAATGAAGCAAATTAATATTAATTATGGATGTATGACATCAATTATTTTCTGATTTTTAGACAGTGATAATTATTGTCAAAGTAAATAAACTTAAAAAGATACATTCGTGGAATTGTGAGTCATCTAAATCAACTAATGTATAAAGTGTATACTAACTACAAATTGAAAACTCTTAAATATGTATCAAAGTACTAATTCGTAGGAGATTTTGCATTCTGTGTATCTTTGCTCTAGGAATATACTTAGTCGAAAATGTGAATGCAAATGTTGCATTTATAGTTTTATATCAATTCATAGATGGCTATTAGCCATATTATTAAAAACCCTTCTTTATAACCTAGTAAAAACAATAAAATATATCCCACCCACTACATTTAATATCTCAGATACAAATAGAAACATACAAATTTTTATAGTCTTCATTTCATTTTTTTATAACAAAATATTTGTGAAACAGTGTGCTATGTCCTATATTTTCACATTGCCATTGGAGATATAATGATAGAGCACTTGCTCCTGTTTTTGAATTTTTATTTTTTGGAGTTGCCAATATAATATTTACTTAGAGTCACTAAAGATTGCGTAGTACCAGATACATAAATATTTTTTTCACAACACAGCAGAATAGGCATACCCTTAACCTAAGAAACAATTAACAAATACATTTAGATTCATTAGAAAGCAATGATTCTCAATTACTTATCATCTTTGCTATATAGTTCAATCAATACAGAATAGATTTAATGTCTCTTTAACAAGTGGGTATAGTCAGCTGGTGTGATCTGACTTCTCAGAATTATTTGATATGAAAAACTGATATCGCTTTGATCGTTTTCTACAAATAGGTGCTTCTATGACAGAAAAATAAAATTACACCTGTTTTCACAAATCCTTTTCTGTTGCCCTGCTTGTTTAGTTAGTTGTTCTTTTTGTTTAGACACTGAATTTCCCTAAGATGATATGAGCATGGTTGCTCAATTTTTCTTCCATTGTTCTTTGTCAGTGAAAAAAAAAAAGTACACTGGGAAATACTCTAATTCTTCAGCAACCTTTTTTTTGAAAACAAAGTGTGGTTATTTAGTTGAATGTCATCGACCCATAATAGGAAGTATCGACATGTTAAGAAAAGAAAACAATCTCTCAAAAAAGAAATGCGTGTATGTGCTTGTGTGCACATCAGCACCTAGCATGAGATTTTGATGCATTACTCAGCAAATACTCTTGAGAGTATAAAACTTAATCCTGGATACTTATTCTGAATTTCCAGTATGAAAAAGAAAATATCTAATTTAGTTGTCATTAAGATCTTTAGGTTTGAAATAAAGACAAATAATTACTTTAAAAACAATTAGGCTGTATGTGGTAAATTAAAGAAAAAGAATTACGGTGCATACCATAGTCAGGTTTCATTTTAATTTAATACATTTTACAGTTAAAAATACCTATATACATTCTCTACATAACTTTTTGTTATGTTGTTTTATTCCAGGAAATTTGTATACATGAAAAATATAGATATATTTTTCTAATAAGAATTGCCAATATAACGAGATGGTATACTATATTTTATAATAATATGTCATTTCAATGCTTCAGGGACTCCTTGAACACATGCTGCCCATATGCCCAATGAATTTACCCGGTGCAAATCCTCCTAAATGACTAACTGACTAAATAAATTCTCTCAAGATACATCCCATCATAATGCTGATGAGCTATGGTTCATTTATTGTTATATAATTGCAAAGGATGTTTATCCTTTCTTGCCCTTTTTAATGCTGCTTAAGCTGTTGCAATGTTCTGGGTCATAGATAGGATGAAATTTGCTAAGCTCTTTTGAAACTATTCTATATTTTGATACTCTGCAAAAAACCAATGCAGATAAAGTAATGATTCTCATTTTGTGAATCTGAATGCTCAAATATAATTCAATAAAATTAAAAGTGACTTGTTTTTGAAAATAGCTTATAAATTATTTTATCCCTGTTTTTTCCAATAAATTATACTTAAAATCAATAAATTAAAGAGATCAAAACACATTAGAAAATCCAACATATTATCATTTAAGAAGTGGGAAAGTTGATTACATAAATTATAAACACATTACAAACGATGTCACATTTTCAAAAGAAAAATTTTCAAATGTTTCATCTAAAATGAAAAACTTTTACAATGGGTCTGGAAGGATACATATCTATTATGTATTATAATAGTTAAGTTTTAGAGACAAAGATTTGTAATACTTGCTAAAGACTCTATTTGTTTTCCATATTTATTGGTATAGTTCCATTTAATTAAAAAATAATTCAGGCTTAATGGGGGGTTAGCAACTATAAAGATGATATAAATATCTTCAAAGTAAACACATGTTTAGTTGCTATGGACAGTAACCTCTTCTCTTTCATATTTAGTGTGTTCTCTTGAGATGGAAAAAATTCCAATCTGCTACTTTAGAGTTATGGGTAGACAGTGTTTGTAATCACCAATAAACAGTGTCAATTTTGAGGTACAGACAACTCTAAAGAATACAGGGCAGGATTTTCTTTTCCTATAGTGAATATTTATCTTATATTTAATATTTTTATTCCATTACATTTTTGGATAATTTCATAACTTTCCATTTATATTTTTAAAATCAATCCATCTTTTGCCACTCCATTTGCATTTTTGTCAGTCTTCATGCAATATAATGATAGTATCTTAACTGACTTAACCAACTGCATGTTCTTTTTATTTATTTATTTTTGTTTCCTTTTCTTCACCCTTTATAATAGACACAAATTATATATTTTTATCCTGAAATGCCTTTCTTTGTTTTCTTTCCACCAGTATTACTATTCTCTTGAGATACTTGATAAAGAAAAAGAGGTGAAAGAGCAAAATTAGACAAATACTATCCATAACTACAACCTCTCCTGTTAGATTTTTTCTCTTCTCCGTCTTTGTCTTGAGTACCTGTTCAGTCTGGGTAGAACCATCTCTATCATGCAGATCCCATATTTATTTTTGATGATTCTGGTGTTGCTTTCCCTGAGCAGTTATCTTTTGTTGGATTTCTTCACCTAATAGACATTTTAGCTCAGTTTCCACAAGAGGTTTCTCCTAGACTATCTTTCTGTAATTCCCAGTGGGTCCCCTGATTTTTAATTATCAAGATAATTTAAGAATCAAATCTTTGCAATGGGAAATATGTATATCTTCACTATGAAATTGGTAAGAACACAGATAACTTGAAAGTTTGGCAAAAAAAAAAAACAAAAAACAAAAAACAAAAAAAAACAGTACCCTTTACCACTACTACAACCTCCATAATCCCAATAATCTCTTCAGTTTTCCTCCCTCACTCATGGAAACCTGCACCATAGCATACAACTTAAGTCTACTGCTTAATTAGTATATTAGTTAAATGAAATGTCAGTATCCTTTTCTCAAACATGATACACAGTTATATTAAAGACCCTTCTATCACCTGTCACTGACAAGATATAGTGGAATTCTCTTCCACGAATATTGTACTTCCAAATTTTTTAATGACTCTCTTATTCCTGCCTATCTTTTCTATATCAAATCAAGTTCAATAGCCTTTTATAAATTGATACATACCCATTATGCATCATATGCTTTGTCATTTATATTACTAATATATTATTTAATAATATGATACAATAAATACAAATTTTATTTGTCTACTATTAAAATTATAATCATCAGTTATTAATAGGAGTCATAATAACTTTTTCCCTCTCAATATTCAGCTAAAGCATTTTAATTATGTTTCCTTTCATCAATTTAGTAGAAATAATTCATATATTTTGTAGCATGAATTTCAATTGTTAACATATACATTCTTTATCCTATTATTTTATATAGAAATGATTATTCTTCATTAGTAATTCCTGTCAGATCATTCATTCTAGTAGTTATTATCACACATCATTATTAAACAATATTTTTACCTGATTTTTGACAACTAAGATCACCATTGTAACTCTCACACAAACTTAAGAATTATAAATTGAATTCTTTGTAATATTTTCGTGCTGTTACTTAGTTTTCCTTATACCTGGTCTTGTAAAATGTTTTGACCCTAACTTTAAGAATACAGTCATTACCATCAACACATTTAATTATATATATTCATTTCTTGATTAATGGTTTATTATATATGCATGTGTATTGCATATGTACATATAGTATATACTGGATGTAGTATTTTTGATTTCCAGATTTTTCTAACTGTATTTTATAATGCAATCATTGCTATCAACTAGTATCACCTGTTGTGGCTGAAAATTGTGAAATAACCTGCTTTTATTTTATTACTGATTTCTGTAACGTAGCAATATTTAAAAAAATTCTCATATCAATGCAAATATGTTTTTGTATTGATTCAAATACGTATATATTCATTTTTATTTTGTATATTTTCACTACTCTTACTTGACATTGTTTATGCCACTTTAATATGTTGTTTCAAGTGCTTACCCAACTAAGTAATACTTATGAACATTTTTTTTTATTAATGACATTTTCCTTGTGTTTATTTTTCTCAGGTAATCATATTAGTTAACAAAACTATGTCACCATATCACTTATATTTTTCATTCATTGTTATGTTCTTCTGTGTTAAAATTTGGCATAATACATAGAAAATTTTTAGGAAGAATTGTAACAACAATGTGCATTTCTTGTTATGCTTCTTATGCTTACAAATACTCCAGGTAAAATGTTTACTTCAGTAACTCCAATTATTAATAGATTGACTCAAAGTCAAGATTTTTCTTTCTTTTTATTGGCTTTATTTAATTCTAATCCATAGTTTTCTATTCTTCACTATTACTACCTAATGCCTATAGTTTAAATACTTGTTACTTATTTGAGAATTTTAATGTTAATTTAGTTTAGCATATTTAAAGATTATTTATATTAATTCTTGTTCTTTTGCATTTATTTTTACATTTTCACTACATATATTATAAAATGTTTATAAATGTTATGACTTCTGAAATGTAATCAGTTTCATTTGGATCTTTTACATATTTTTTCACTTTTTTAAAATTTCCGTATCATAAAAAATCCTATGTGCAATGTAGGAACTGTGCCCAAAATTCACTACATAAATACAAACAACTATAAAAAAGACTATTGTCAATAGAACCATTTTCAATAGAAATCAATGAAGTTCTTTAAAATTGTGTTTATTTTTAGTCTGTAGCAAAATGATTTGGTGCTAGTTGTTGCCTAAAATTAATTCTAAACATGTGTTCTAAGATATACTAATCTACACCTACTTCTAACATCTTAAGATTCTCAGTGGTTTATTGATTGTATTCATCTGCTTAACTTTCTTTATCATTACTTGTCTCTTCTCAAAGAAAAGGTCCTGTATTCATCCATCTAAATCCAGTGTCTGCGCATCAATCATAATTTATTAGACTTTCAGGTTATCTATGAACGTGAGTAAAACATTCTGGGACACTAAAATACAATTACATAGTTAATTGGAGTTTGTGACATAGGTAGAGTATTGTGTAGGGAGATAATCAATCATGTTTATTAAATCATTCCTATATTGATAGTATTCTACTTCATTCTATGTTGCATGCACCACCTATTAGGAGCTTCTCCATCTGTGCATTTTTTCACTAATTCCCTTTGTTAGTGATTGTAAAGAAACATGGCCAGGTGTCAAATTTCCCTCTTTTGGCATATCTGAAACTCTGAAATGTGAAATAACACCAGCTTATACTACTCTTTAGGTAATAGGAAATAATACACTTTAAATGTAAATATATTTAAAATAAAAAATACATTGTGGAAAAATTAATGTAAATACCACTCAGGAATTATCTCTGTGAAAAACAGATTTACAAATCTCAAGCAGTTTGTTTCCGAAGCAGATGTGTTCCAATATAGCCTGTGTTTTCCTCTAGTCATCTTTGCTTTTCAGAGCACCACTGCTTAACCAGTTTTTAAAGATGTCTATTACTTTACTGTTTGTGCATTTGTAGACTACTACTGTTTCTTGTTTCAATGCTGCCTTTCGTCTCAACATCATTATACATTAAAATTTTTCATTTTACATCGTAAGATCCAACAATCCTGAGCCTGCAAATGTCTGTAAAGTTTCTACTTTTCCTGTACTTATACTCCTCCTTGTCTTTATAAGATAGTAGCATTTTTGCTATTTTCTTTTAAGTTAATGCTGTCTCTATATCCTTCATTCACTTTATTCCCTAAAGTCAGTACCTATCTAATGGGCTGCCTATAAAGAAAATATAGTATCACTAAATTCCATACACTTCATATGTTGAAATAAATATGATGGGAAAATGTGAACTGTGTAGTGTACATGCATGTAATAGTTGTGCACCTCTTCTCTCCATTAAATTCATATCACCTGCTTCAAGGCATGCCATGATGCCTAAACTGCCTGCTATTTTATTATTGGTATTCTAGTGAATTAGCTCAATCTTCATGCTGTTCCTGTATTAGAGTATAAATATCAGAAAACTGAGCTCTAAATGTTTACATTCAAATTGTAAGATCAAAATAATGGATGTACTCCATTATGCTTTGACTGATTTTTAATTGGTGTGTGAAAATACAGAGAACACAGCATTTGGAAATGCTTCCTTAATTCATTTAATTACAAAGCTAGGGAGTTTTGTCTCTCACTATTATTGTTTATTTGCATTTATCCTCATGCTTTTTGCCTTTCATTTCAGGCATTCCACTACCATCTAAAACAAATTATTCTACTTGATTTCAAGATTAAAACCCCTCAGGAGTTTTCCTATAAACAGCTAATTGTTTCATCCTACTATTTAAAAAAAAAAAAGTTTTTTTTTTCTTATCAAACATAAATAATCTTTAAAAATTGTCTTTTTTCCTTCTAATTCATAGACTGATTGACGCTTTTTCTCATAAGGCAGACTTTAGAGACACTAGCATATAGCCACTCCCACTCCCTTTTTTCTTTTATATCCAGTTTCCAGTATCTTATTTATCTGATGTCTATCACAAAGAGCTCATCTGATGAAAAGGTCTTTGCCAAATGACTTAAACTTTCTGCAACAGTGTTTTCAATTGCCACCAAGGGTCATCCATTTCCTTCTGATTGATATGTTGTTTTCCACTTGGATTTTGTAAAAATTATCTTGTTTCCCAACTCTGTAGATGATTCCTTTTGTTATCACTGTTTTTAAGTGCTTGTTTCGTTTTTGTATCACTTGCTATTTTGCAAATTATTTCTTGAATATCTTAAATATTGCGGTAACTTCAAAGAGAAATTCTATACTAATTTATTTATTTATTTTATTTTATTATTTTATTTTTTTGAGACTAGGCCTCACTATGTTTGATTGTGGAACTGCTTTCGTTGCCCGGGGTACCACAGACTCAAGCAATCCCAAGCTCAGCTTCCCAGGGAGTTGGGATTACAAGCGCACGCCACCACGCCCAGCTGTATTTTTTTGAAACTAGGTCTCGCTACGGGCCCCAGGCGGGACTGGAACCGTGATCCCTAGCACCGGCCGCTTCACAGACTGAAGCTTACAGGTATGAGTCACCGTGCCTGGCTATACTAATTTAAATTTATTTTTATAAAACAGAAATCTCTTCTGAATGCTAGACATCTGAATAATACAATAATAGTTCACATATGTAGCAATTCAAAACAAACTATGCAAGTAGTTGTTTCTAGAAATATTTGCATTATCTAGGCTTACATATTTCTGTATATTAACTCCAATCATTGCTATGCTGGAACCAACATGCCCGTTCTCTTATGGCCAATGTTAGGTACTCCCAGCTACATATTTAGTAAAATTGATAATACAATATCAGTACAATAATGTGCTGCAATGACACGGTATATTTTTACCAGGAAAACCAATAAAGAAACTGAATTACCCCCTTTTCCTCTTTTCTTTAAGAGAGGGAGAATTTTTATTTAGTCATTTATTAATAATGCTATTGTTTGCTACTGTCCAAACTGGAAACATTAGACACCCTGGACATTTATTTTTTTCTTTGTGTATAACTTTTGTCAGTCAAAAGCTACAGTAAATTGCATCTTAAGGAAAATATAATTATTCATTGATTTTTTTCAAACTTCAGTGGCACAACTTTTGACCATCTTTATTTGTAAATTAATCATTATTGCCAACTCAATAACATTAGTTTTATAAAATTCAATAATGAATGATTAAAAGATGACATTAAAATATATTACAAATAAAACAAACTTCAATCCAATTTCTTAAAATTATATTTAAATATATTTAGAAAAAAATAGTATTGGGAAATAGCAAGTGTCATTTATTAATACCAGATCACTGAAATTGCAAACATTAGATACAAGTAAAATATAAAAGATTTATCTTATATTTGTATTGCATGTTCATGTGTCAATAAAATAAACAGAACACTTTAAAAGAGTGATTTTTCATATTAAAAAACATATACTCCATCAGTGAGTAACTGATGTAAATCTTTGCATATTTTTAATGAATCTGGTGATCTTGCTTCATGTTCCTTCTCTACCTTCAGTATGTTAGGCTCTGGAGAGTCCTATTTTGAAGGAATACAAAATAGCAAAGCTGTTCTCTGTTTTGTTTTAATAAGAATTATAAATGAAAGTCTCATAAAAATGTCTTGACAATTGAACTGAATATTTAACTATCAGGAAATTCAAGCATTTTTTTTAAGAAACAAAAGAAATAATGTTATCTTTTCAAAATGTAAGAGAAAGTATCCACAACAGTTTTGATAATTTATACTATGTCTTATTACTAAATAAAATCACAAAAAAAAACTTTCTTCAGGGTATTTTTCTGTTTATCTTTTGTTTAAAGTTATAAACCATTTTACATTTTACACTTTATGATATTTAGTTAGGCTTGACTAAATAAATGTGACATAATGATCATCACAAGCTTCATCGATAATATTGACTTTTATTGAACATAATATTTGAATATTTGCAGAATTTCAAATCTTCCAAGCTCGTCTTTTGTTACCCGTTTTTCCCCTGACATTGAGAAAAAGGTTGTATTTTAAAATGTTGTACTTGATTTTAAAAATTATTAAAATAGCAAAAATATTAAAGTATGCCAGTCCTTTTTTTTTTTTTATTAACAAAATTGGAACAAAATCTATCCATATCTTGCAGGGTAATAGCATTGAATATAATGCACTAAACTTTGTGTAGTTCATCATTTTTAAGTAAGCTACATTGTTTAGCTTTAAAGTGAATTACTTGAATGTTCCAAATGAAACTTGCTAAATATGAGGAACAATCAGGAACATTTATATAAAAACTTAAACTTCAATTTAGTTTTGGTCATGAAATGCCTCTTTATTACATTTATATCAGAACTGCTTTAATTTGTAGGTCAGAAACTGAAAAATAATTAAATTGCATATACATGGGAAATTTTTCACAAATTAAATGAATTACAGTAAAATGTTGTATGTAATATTATCTTTTTGTCATGTTCTTTGTTTTAAACTTCTGCATAAATTCTAGTTTGTCAGTCTTCAGAGTTCTTATAAAATATTCTATAGCAGTACAGCTGGAAGATGGTGATGCTATTTATTTACCACTGTGAGCTCCTCATGCCAGTGAATCCATGGAAGAAATCATTCTATATTTTAGGTTAGTTTTTCCTTATTATCATATCATATTGTATTTCTATTACACAATAGGGAAAGTCGGAATGTTTCTGGAAAATAACAGATTCATCGGGCAACTTATTGTATTTCTATCCTATTGTAAATCAGAGAAAATTGCCACAATGTTATAGAAGCAGACAGGTTAATAGCCTGGATTCTTCAAATACAAAGATTTGTATCACTCTGTCAAAGGGCAACAGTCTGGGGATGTGATTGTTTACAAAAAGAAAACATAGAATGGGTTATTTGAAAAGATATGTGGAATGTGGAAATGTAATAATTAAGAATACACCTTGATTTGAATTTTATATAAATTAGTATGAACATTGATTATGCATTACCCCCTTCCATTCCCATATTATGTAACATGTAGGGAGCATAATTTTTTTTTTAATCTCAATATTTTATTAAGATGGCATGCAATTTAGCAAAAGCAGATACAAGGCATAAAAGATGGTTCTAGAGATTTGTGAGGAGACTGTAAAAGGACATTATACAAAGCACACATATTTAGTTATATAAATAAAGGTTGCATTATATTATGTAGACACATGATTCTGTTAATGTCTTCACTTGAAAGTTGAACATGGTAAGAAGTGATACATACAGAGGCCCATTTGACAAGAGTTGGACAGTGATAGGTTTGTAGTACAACAAAATAAAGCTGAAGTTATGTTGTTCCACTATCCCTTTGATAGTCTCAGACTCATGTCCTTGTAAGAATAGTTTGCGTGAACCTAAAATAGAAGTTATATTCCCTTTCTTAATTCTGAAATTGGATAAAAAGAGATAAAAAACTTTTTGACTTGAACTAGACATCTCTGCCTGCTTCTCTCTACTAATCAGGCTACTAGCAGTTCCTTAGCAATTGCCTTTAACTTGAACACCTAGACACACCTATGCTTGCTTCTCTCCCTAGGAAGCAGGGTACAAACTGTTTATTAGCATTTTCACTGACCACTTATTGATATGCAAAAGCCAGCCAGCTGCTTCTCAGCTCCCAGCTCCAAACTACAGAAGAGAAAAAAAAACTGAAAAAACTACAGTTTACACTTTACACTAGTTTGCCTCAATTTACCCTCTTTTAAACTTGTGGGTTCTTTCCACCATCCCCAGCCTTCTCAACCAAAATACCAAGTCAAAGCAAGACTATCAGTGCAGACCATTTATTTCTAACAAAGTGATTTCCCAATTACTACAAAAGAAACATGTAAGTAAAACTCAAGATTAATTTAACATTGTCTAAAACCTTTCTCAACATTGTCCAAAGTCCTTTCCCAGATTGCCCCAAAATCCTCAGTATCTCAGTACTGATCATCTCACAAATGTCTAGTCAGTCAGAGTTCATCTCCAGATGCTGGAAGACATCTTCCCTTGGCTGCTCCTTTGGCGTGCTCCTCCTTGTCTTCCACGCTGTCTTCTCCTTGTCTCCCAGGTAGTAGAAGAAACTTCATGGTACTGGACCCAGCAAAGTTCAAAATCAGCAAAACAAACTCCAGCACGAAGTTCAAATCTGCAAACTTCTTAACTGCCTTTAGCACACATGGGCTAGCCCGGGCCAGCCAGAGGCTGCAAGACCCCAGGCCTTGCCACCTGGACAAGCTCACGTGGTTCACCTATCCATCTACAAAATGACCAAAATCAAACCTGAATCTCAATCTCCATTCCCACCTTTTCCTTTTCATTCCCTTCTCTTTGTTTCAACCTTCTTTGTATATTCTTTCTGTTTTCCCGCCTTCCAGGAACAGTTCCTAAATTATTATATTACAAAGAAAAAAAAAAGTTTCACTTCTTCCTCCCCCCTGCATCTCCCTGAAGGGAAATTCCAACTTAAGGCCATTCGCACATTTTAGCATACCTTCCTTAAAACCTGCAATCTTAACCAGGAGACAATGACATTGGCGGGGGGGGGGGGGGGGGGATAGCCCACCCTATCAATTCCAGACCCTATAAAAAGCAATATGGAAGTTTCTCAAAATATTAGAAGTTGCCCATAGAGATCCAGCAATTCCACTCTCAGGTATTACCCAAAGAATGCTAAGACACGAATACAAAGGCACAATGCACACCTGTGTTCTTTATAGCCCTATAATAGCCAAGTTATGGAAATAATGGAGGTGCCCAACAATGCAGGAGTAGAGAAAAGGTGTGGTGAAATGTTAACACCTAGAGTTCCTTTCCTGGTAAGTGCAGCTAGTAATATTTATCCAAACTGTTGTTTGGCAAATAAATGAAATAAGATATGCAGAATTATTTTGTTATTATATATGTAAATTGTTCAGAAAACACTCGATGTCAAATAAAATTTATTAGGAAAAAACCAAAACCTGTAAAAAAAAACTTTGATTAAAAGTAATAATAATAATAATAATAATAATAATAATAATAATAATAATAATAAAGGCCCGGGTGGTATGTTCTTTTCATGACTAGTTTTTTACATGTAACTGGCTAAAATATTTGTGCCTTCAAGAAAAATGTGAATAAGAAATGATGCTCCTATTCCATTTTAAATGAAAATTAGTTTCTGGGTTTCATATCAAAAAGTGTTTGCCATAAAAAACATAAGAAGTAGCCATATTGAAATAAGCAAATATTTATTTATATAAGCATAGAGATTATTGGTTATAGATACATTAGGTACATGAAAATATGTATTTTCACTTGAAGTATAACTAATGCCAGGATTTTTTGGATTATTGTCTGATTATGTTTATTGTTTATTATGTTTATTAATTATGGTTTACCTCACATGTTTTGTTTTAGGGATGATAAGTCCAAACTTTCATAAACGCATGTTTCACACCATACCTGCCACCATATTCCTATAAATTTGAAATGAAAACATTTATTGTTTTTTGTGGAACCTACAGAGGGGAGAGATAATTTAATTTCAATTCTAGTTATACTTAGATACTGAAGGAAAAGAAAATTACAATACAAAAAACCAATCCATATACTTATTGCATTTTCAGTTTGCAAAACATTTTACTTCAGCATATGTCTTAATATAAGCTGTTTTGTGAGATAGATTCTACTAATCCCCTGAAATTTGTAAATACTTTGTCACTTATTAAAGTGGCAAAACCACAATCTCTTGTAGAAGCTAATTATGATGTGACTGTATCCAAACATCTCTGTGGTTACTATGAAATGTGTCATCACAGAAATTTTCAAAATGCTAAAAAACATTTAGCTTTCAGAGTATACATTAAATTAAATGAGTAGTGGAAATATTGTTTTCATTCCCTAACATAAGGATAATAACCTTTAATGAAATATTTTCACAATGATATCTGCATAAAGAAGGAAAAATAAGGTGAATCAATACTTTATGAAGGATCACAAAAATCTCTGTTCAACGGTGTAAGGGTAGTTGGCCAGAACTTTTCTTCCATTAGCCTGTATAAGGAGTACTTGGTGTATTGCACCCTCCTTATGAGTGTGTATAAGCTTAGGCCCACTGGGTGTGCACATGTGTTAGTGGGCATACCTGGGCCTGGGAAGAAAGAATAAGAATGGAGTATCAGCCTGGAGTATGAGAATGGAGTATGAGAAAGCACAGTCTATGAAAGAGTAAGAGAGAACAAGAGAACACCAAAATATCAGAAAGACCAGAGGAAGGAGTAGGAAGATTCCTGGCTAGGGGTGGCGTTTAGGAATCTTCCCAGCACAAACCACCCTGCCTGATGTGCCTGTGTAACTGCTGGGACCAGAAAGATTCTACACATATTGGTGAGCATGATGTTTACACTACAATTGGCATTACTAAAAATATGTTTTTAGTATTACAGTATTTAGTAATAGATAAGTGTTCTCTGATTTGCTAGTGAGTTTCACAGATTAAGTCACTTATGCTAATATTATACAAAAGTGAACTTAATGTTTCTAAATTTTCTTCATATGTTTGTCAAAGTGTAACAGGTATTTCTTTTGGTATGTGGAAAATCAGTCTCTTGCTTTGCACCTCTCAGAGTTTCTCCTAGAAACAAGTCAACACCATCCCTCTGAAGGCACTTAAGCTTAATGTAGCTCTGGCCACTGACCTCTTGTTTATTATTCAACTTTTATTGAAGACACGAAAAACAATGCTTAAGATTCAATCAAAATATTTTGCCAGGAAGATTGCATCAAGTCTAGAATTTTAGATTTAATCATTAATAGAATGCTAGAGTTCACAGAAACTAAGAAGAAAAGTTATTGCAACTATATAATAGAAATGAGCAAAGAAAGAAAGGGGATTTCTGTAAATGAGAAGAGGGAGAAGAGAGTGAGCCAAGGAAAATGTCAAAAACTATTAGGAAGGGTGGGTGATGTGAGAGCTGCTTTGTGAAAGGTGTTTTTTGTTTTTCAAACAACAGTTTATAAGGGGTAGTTATTCAATACTTTTATTTTTATTATTGAAATGGAATGTTTCTTTGTAGTTTGTGTTACAGACAGACATTTTAGCTATGGTTATCAAATTTTACTGTTTCCCTTTCTCTATAAAACTATGAAGAAGCTTTTCCAATTATCCTATAGTGTGCCCTAAAATTAGTGTGAAGCAGAAATTTTTATCCTTAACTTTCTGAGATAATTAGACAAGACAATAAGAATCATGTAACATTTTTATCATCTTTATACTTGACTTTGTAAAAGAACATTGCCCTCTTATCTCTAATATAATTTGAAAACTGTAGGAAATACTGTAGTTTGTTTCCTTATTTGATACTCCAACAAAAAGATAAAATTTTGACAATAAAAATACTATGCTATAGCTCAAAATATCCATCATTTGAACAACATCTTGGTTAAATAATGGTTTAACTCAGATATGTATTATATCCATAATAAAGTTAGTAAAAATGACAAATTTAAAATTAAGCAGAAATAAGGAAAATGTATAGCATATTGATTCATAAAATTAAAACTGTGTTCCTGTTTTTGTTGTTGCTGGTCAATACATTTCTATTCCTCCCAAAAAAATAGATTGTTATCTATTTGAAAGACTAGTTGAAGAAAAATGAATGTAAATTTTGTGTGTTTATGTGTATGTGTCTGTATGTGCACAAATGCATTTTTATGTATTACCTGAATAATGCTTTACTTGTAGCAGACTGGTTAGAGGAACTTTTGTTGTTGTTGTTGTAGTTGTTGTTGTTGTTAATTTTTTATTGGAGAAGCATTATTTTACACCCTTACTTGTGTTTTGACAGTATGGATTTCTTCCTTAGGTATAGTCATTGTATTTCTCTGGTCACACAAATCACCGATAGTCATTTACCATAATCCAATTTGCTGTCTGCCTTCCTTAACCCTGCCCCTCTGGTTACCTCAGATCCATGGTCATCTTCCAGATTATGAGACTGAGGGGCTACCTGCTGTGCTAATGAGGCACCTCATGGTCATATTTCAAAGGTTGGTTTTAACATTTGTCTGATCCCTTGTTTGGTTTCTCTGCATCCCAGTAACAAGTGACACCATCCAGCATCTGTATTTTTTTCTTCTGGCTTATTTCACTTAGCATCATCCTTTCCAGTTCTATTCATGTTGCTGCAAATGGCATGAGTTTATTGTTTTTGATCACTGGAGGTTTCTCAAAAGTCTAAATATGGATCTGCTATGTCACCCAGAAATTCTTCTCCTACCTATATACCCAAAGAGAACAGAAACAGTAATTCAAAAGTTTAGAGGATCTGTCTATCCATTTTCTTTTCCTTTTAAGCCCCAGGAACATCCAATCAAAGCATTTTGATTTTGTATCACATACCTGAAATTTAGGACTAGGGAGCTACTTTGCCTTATCAAGATCAACAGACATTATATATGGACATTAATACAAAATGTTTTTAATACTAATGCTACCTTTAATTTTAATACTAATGCTACCTTTAATTGTTCTATAAGTGATATTTCTAGCCCTTAATTATTTTATAGTAATCTGTGGAAGAAAATAATTGAAATAAATACAACTGACCATATTTTGGAAAGCATTTTAAGCACTATAGCTATCTATCATTTCCATTTTTATTTAAACAGTTTGACTTATATTATTATTTAATATATTATTATTTAATAGACATGTGTATCTATATGAGTAATTAACTGAAAATATGGTGTCTAAATATTGTTTAGTGGAAGATAGAGTACATAAGTAATGGAAAGTTTGATATTATAAACTTATTTAACCACAATTCAACCAACAGTACTAATCCAGATATTAAAAGAAATTAAATAACTTCTACATAAGCTTGTATAAGTATACTAAAGACATCTTCATAATGTAAGTATGGAAACAGTCCAAATGCTTATTAGCTAGTGAATGGATAACTCAAATATATCAATACATTTACATACTGTTGAAAAATAGGAAATAACTAGACATGCAGCAATACTTCAGAATCTTGAACACATTTAGCAAATTTAGTCAGACATTAAAGACTACATATTATACAATTCTATTCATCTTCAATCCCATATAGGAAAAAGAGGACATATCTCACACCAAGATTTCCAAAATTAGATGAAAAAGAAAGGTTTGCTCCAAGATAGTGTATCTATATCATGTTGGGTCAGTCTAAATTGTTTATTTTCCCTCATTATTACAGAATGAACATTGCATGATTTTATATTAGTTACAAATATTGAGCCAGAAAATAATGTAGAAGTAGCAAATCAGAGAATTCACATCAAAAATGTTTGTTATGAGAAAAAAAATATTAAACTCTTGTTCTCTTATTAAAAGGTCTTTATTCCAGGCAATAAACCTTTGTAATACAGGTTTATCAGATTTACATTTACTTGGAACTAGAAACATTCAATTTAACTAGTTTCAAACTCTTTTCCTTTCCTTTTTCTTCTCAGTTCATTCAAGGAGCAATTCTTAGAATAGTTCAGCAAAGCACTATTTAATATAGTGAGCTGAATACTCTTTGTACCTCATTTGGGGTGTTGAATTATTTTATTATATTTTGGATATTTTTTATGTTAGATAAATTGCCATATTTTTTCTCTTCTTTGTTTGAGTTTAATATATAAGAAAAACCTTCAACAATAGCACAATTTGCTCTTTGTTCTCTCTCTACACCTTCATATAAAATAACCAAATATTCATAATGAAAAAGATCTCTGTACACTTATCTTGTATAGAAAAAACTGTAGTTTCTGATGATGAAATATAATAAATGATTGAGGGAACCAAGGTATATCATCAATGAGGATAATTAAAAAGAGCTTTGTGTATAATTAGCACCATTCATAAAATCTGTGATAAATTTATTCCAACAAAAAAATTAAAAATACATGAAGTTAGTCAATGAAAGATTATTCTTTTATTGTAAAAGAGTTTAAATTGTTATAAAATACTCTTCTTTTGTTCACAATATTTTGGACTCTTTATGTTTAGAAATGTCTCTTTGTCACTGCATATTAAGCTGTAAGACTTCTACATATTTTTATGCAAAATTTCTAATCATTAACTATATTTTATACCTAATTTTATGTTTGTTATAATAGCTACTGAAAAGACCTTTATTATCATAATAAACAAAAGACCACAATGAATAGCTACTGAAATCTAGAAAAATATGCCAGGATATAAATGTAGTCAAATTTCCAACATGTAAGTTTATTAATGGAAAATATAATCATTATGGTTATTAAATACAATGTGAATGTTATTAGATATACCTACGTAAACCAAGAAATTTGAACTGCATTAATTAGTTATATGATTTCTCTAGCCCATACATTCTGAATGCCAATTGATTTTTTTTAAAAAACTCATAATTTAATAACCATTGTTAGCTATGAATTTTATTAATGTGTGAAATATTCATATATATTATTTACAAGTTAAGAGATAACACTAATACAAATGTATACCCACAAAGATAATGGGGAACAAAATTTACCTCCCTGTGAAAATAATTATGCTATCATAATTTCCAATAGCCCAAAGCTCCTTTGAATAACATGCTGAAATAGTCCTTTTTAACAATTTCCAAATTAGCCTACAAATCAACTGTTAATAAAACACCTGCTATCATAATGGATCAGATAATAATCCACACTGGGACTTTTATATGCCTACTTTTAGTCAGAACAAATGACTTAACTTTTCTATTGCAAGGAAGATGTTATGAATTTAATGAAAGGCCATGATAACACAGCAGAATACTGTAGTTCAATTCTAAACCACTATGGTTTACTTTACAAAATTTTGGACATTTGGTCCTGCAGTTGGTTAGATAAGTTCAGGCTGTGAAGACATTATAAATTATTACATTCAGCTAGGATTCTGTTTTTGGTTGTAAAAAAAAAAGTAGCAATTTTATTAATGATAAGATTAAAATAATGCAGTAATAGCTACCTAAAAATATTTTCATAATTTATAGCATAAGAAATTAATCATAAATTACATTAGCAATAGATACTATGAATAAGACAAGCAGGAATGCAGCATTGTTTCTTATAAAAATACAAATGCTGAAGGATAAGTCTCTTTTTATTTATTAAGGCTTTTATTTTTTATTAAAATAAAAAATCCCTCCCATTAAGGCTTTTAAGTAAAATGTGCCTGTATATATTTTATAATCAAATAAAATAAAAACTTTTTTGGATATTCTCTATATAGTCGCAACTCAGTTTTGTAACTTGCTATTGCATATTTTCAACAACAACAAAAAAAACAAGTCAACAAATAAAAAGGACATTTTATAGATATAATCATTATGTAACATATATTGTATCAGTGATAAGTGTTAAACATTTAAATCAAAAGAGAGCTTTATTGGATGAAAGAGAGCTTTATTGGATGTATTTACACAAATATACACATTATATGCATGCATATTATATACATATATTCATATAAGGCATGATATATACATATATAAATATTGAAACTCCAGCCAAATCAGCAACATTTTCCTTTTCTTTATTGGTGTTGGAGAAACCTCATTGCAGTAGGTGATTTTCTCCTTACATTATTCATAGCAGTTTCAATAAAGTTGTTCACCTTGGAGTCCTGTTTTAACTTATCTAATTACAAAGAATTTATTTGCATGGATATGAAAAGGGTTTTGTCATGTCATGTGATTTTACACATCCAAATATCACCAGGTTTGGTACAAGATTGTAGGTTACATTATACAGCCTTATATACTCTTCGTAATCCAGTCTATTTTGGGTCAGAATAGTGATAGATTATGAACTAGATGTAAAAGTGAGATTTGGAAGTTTTCAATGGTAAACTAGCTTGCTTTGTTTGACAGACTTGTAAAGTTGATTCATAAAAAAATGTATTGAAAATTTCTGGAGTATTATTTATTCCAAAGGGAGGCCTAGAACCTGCTTATGGTTAGAATATGACCTAAAATCACCATCAGTGATATGTTAACATTTCATCACCATTATGGGAATACTTATGGTTGTCTGCAATTCTCTTGAAGGTCTCTTTGTTATTAACCACTGCCCCCATTAAGCTTTCTTTCTGGTAACTTTATGTTTAAAATGCTAACAAGGTTGTCATGTAATATTAATGTTTCCATCAAAATCCAAAAAGCTTTATATATATTGTAGCACATTATTGTTAGAGGAATGCAATAGGAAGTTTATGCCGTATTGCCTATGGGATGTATTTTGTGACCCATGCTCAAGCTATTCCTAAAATTGAAAACCTCTATCTGGGTCCATGTTTTAGAAGGCCTAGTTCACAATTGGCCAGATACCCTATTAATTATAGCATATATGCTATGACCATTAGTCATATGCTTATCCATTTCCCAAAACACCTTGGCCATCCCTTTTGAAAACAGCAAAAATTTAACATAATAAATGAAATGAATGCAATCATTATAATGAACTCATTTTTAACTTAATTACTGGCATACTGGACCCAATTTTAATCAGCATGTAGATAGACATATTTTCACATCAACAAAATTTTCTCTGGGACACCATCTGGGTGACATACAATTCCACTGATTTCTGACTCCAAACAGAATAAATGTTCAGCCTCACAAAACCACACTCTGCTTCAGACATCAATCAAAAACCCAGATTGTTGAGTATACTTTTGACAAATTGTCTATAAATCCGAGGTTTCCATTAATTTGCTCTAGTGGTTTGCAGAGCTCAGAGAAATATATTACTAGATTACATATGCTAGATTACAAATACATACTAGATTACAATTTTGTTTTGAGAAAAATGTCAAATGGAAGAGCTGTCTAGTCCAAGCTATTGTAGACGGTGTAGAGGGTACATGTTCTCTACCATACCATCAGTCTCAATTTTCCATGAATTCACCAATCTGGAATCTCCCAATGCTATCCTGTTAGGGTTTTATGGAAATTTTAATACATAGCCATAGTTGATTGCCTCGCTACCCACTGGTGATAAACTCAAACTCTAGCTACTGTCTCCTCCCAGTAGGTCATTAGTTTAGTATGGAAGGTTGCTCTAAACTCTTTAATCATAGGGCTGGTTCTTCTGGAAATCAGTCCTGAATCTTAAGGCCATACAATTAGCATAACAAAAGATGTATGATTGGCTTTCACTTAGGAAATATTTAATATTTTAGGAGACCTATGTCAGAATGGAGGCAAAGATCAAATGCATCCTCCTTATAATTAACCTCAACAGTAACTGTCTATGCTTCATCATCAGCTTGTAGCAATATGCTGAAAAAATTAAGATATTCAAGGGAAGAACAGTGAATGAATTTTTCAGCTGTTTCCCAGAGAAAAAAAAAATGAAAGAGAAAAAGAAAGAAAGTGAGGAGATAGAGGAGAAAAAAATGTAAGAGTGAAAGTTTTAAATTCTCTAAAATTAGATGGAACATTAAAAAAAAAGCTATGACAGTCTAAAAGTCAATTTTATATTGTAGCCTGTCATAACTGACAGCAGATGACACAAAAATTATGTCATATATGCATTTCAAGGCTTATAAGTGGGCATCTGGATTTCTTAGATGCCTGTCATCTTTTATTAAATACATATTGAAATTTTCTAAAAATTTTCACTTAGCATAACCATAAAAAAGTTCATCCCATATTCCAACTATGAACATCAGTGCTAATTACTCCCATTGATAGTCTATTTATATGAAATATATTGTTTAATAATGTTATTTTTTTTGACCAGTATAGGATTTCTCCTCTCAAGTGTGGTCTTCCATCATGTGATCTTTTCTGCCAACAAAGCATCCATAATATTCTAATTTTGTATTCCAGTAGATGAAACTGCTATATAGTTTACAGATATATATATATATAGTATATATATCGTCATGCACTAGAGATTTTGCTACAGTATGAATCAACTCCTTAGGTTTGACTAAATTCAAGTCATTTTGTCTTTCAGTATGTGTACCAGTATATTGTGACACAGAGACAGAAACAAATTGAGAGTATTTCCCCTAAATATTTGTACCACAGGCTGTTTAATCTTGGAACACTGATTCTCAAATTGTTCATCCTCTACTACAATAATGAAAAATAGTACTCTGGCTTTACATGCTATTATTTACTTTGTAATATATATATTATATATATACTATATATATAATATATATATATATATTACATTATTGGATTTAAGTGCATCACAGATAGGATGCAGAGAGAATATTTAACACTTTCTTTCAGCTACAGTGTTCTCTAACCTGGGGTTGGTTTTCCTCCATTTAGAGGATAACTATATGCTGTTCGCTTTTCACAACAACCACATTAATCTTTTCCTGTATAAATGCTTCATTATTGATTAATTCAAGCATTGCCACTTAGTTTGGGTCTTGTTCCCAATGTTTTATTTTCTTTTCCTTTTTCAATTTTACTGATTAGCCAATCTTTATGTAGCTCTGTAATTCAGAAGTTCTACTTCACAATCCCATGTGTGCATGTACTTAACTCACAATCTACCAACATGCCAATGCCAATCAATACCCTCTCACTATCCCTTATCTTTGTCCTTCTCTTTGTTCCATGCTTTATGGCAGCTGGTATTTATCTTACAGAACAAAATAATGTTGTATGTTTTGCCAGTTTCTCTTTCCTTTGACTCTTTATTTTCTGAATGAAATCATCCAACAATGTCCTTTTTATTTTCTGACTTGTTTTATTTACCATAATCACCTCACAATTCCTCAGTTTTGTCTCTAAAGACACATTTCATTTTTCAAAATAGCTGAGTAGTATTCCATTGGGTATGTATTTCATAAATTCTTTTGTTATCTGTACTTGGAATTTTTGTTGATTCCATGACTTGTATTTATATAATGTTATATAAACATACAAGGTCATAAATCTCATATCAGTGTTTTTGTATTCTTTGGATTTAAAAAAAATCAATAACCCTCTATAAGGCAAAGTTTCTAATTAGATATGTCTCCAAAGAAGATATGCAGATGACCTATAGACACGTGAAAACATAATGAATATCTATTATTATAAGACAATTGTCAAGCAAAACCAAATAATATCATCTCTTTATCCTGTGTGAATGATCTCTATCAAAATCACTGAAAACTAAAAATTGTTGTCAAGGAAATGGAGAATAAGGAACATTTATCAACAATCAATGGGCATGTCAATTTGTGCAACCTCTGTGAAAATGATGAGATTCCTCTAATATAAATAATATAGAAATACTATAATATGATACAGAAATACCACTTCTCAGTACTTGCCCATAAATTTTATTATTTTTGCATCAACTATTTTGCTTATTTTGAATGATTCAAATATTTTTTATGATTAAAGATCATATTTACCTAATAACAAGTTGTCCAGCTTTCAATACAGTCTCTTGACATCTTAAAATGAAAGTTTAATAAGGAACTCATCTATGATTTAGATGAGTAGTGACTATCCACTCTATATCTTCTTTCTTGACTGATCAGTAAGACATTATTTGACCTACCTCTTTGTATATTCAATCTCATACTTGCAGTACCTACCACTGCTGTTCCGCCAACTTAGTGACTTAGAACAAATTATGTTGTCATATAATTCTAGACATTAATATATTAATTCAATATAATATAACATAATATATAACATAACATAACATAACATAACATAACATAATATAATATAATATAATATAATATAATATAATTTACTATATTATATTATATTTATATATATTATAATTATAGTTATATATTATATAAATATAATATATATAAAATATTATATATTATAAATATATATTTATTATATATTATATTATAATATAATGTGATATGATATAATATATTATATTGTATTGTATTATATTATATTATATTGTATTGTATTCTATTGTATTCTATTGTATTATATTATATTATATATATTAATGTATTTAATATAATTCTAGACATATCAAAATGGTCTTAAACATTTATAATGAAGAAGTTAAAAAAAACTATCTTCCTTCTGGAGGTTCTAAAATAAAATCCATTTACTTCCTTTTCCAGTTTCAGAAACTGCCTGCGTTCCCTGGTTTTTGTCCTGACCAATGTTATGCATAAATGATGATTATTTTATGTTACTTACATCATGCTCACCCAGTTAGTTCAGGAAAATCTTGAGGCCTTTAATTATTTCTAAAGTTGTGT
This sequence comes from Uropsilus gracilis, assembly GCA_004024945.1. Taxonomy (NCBI): domain Eukaryota; kingdom Metazoa; phylum Chordata; class Mammalia; order Eulipotyphla; family Talpidae; genus Uropsilus; species Uropsilus gracilis. The sequence continues at coordinate 635 of PVHY01004391.1, read as the reverse complement.
TTTTTGTTTTTGTCAGGTAAGGTAACATATGCTAAATTTTAGGGGATTAGGGCATGAGATCTGGAGGAGAAAGCCATCATTTTTTCTTTCACAATTTCAAATATACCTCAATTCTTTTATTCTTTGATACATTATCTTCCTCTATCAGTGTATATATTATCCTTTAAAGAATTGGCAGTAACCAGACAACAATATTTCATAGCCATTTCTGTGAATTTTATGTCTACCTCCCCTGCCCATGTTTTTTATGATTGTTTACTTTCTACATTCTACTCTTTAGTGCCCATTTTGCCTTTCAAAAAATTGTAGTTATGAGAGTGTAAAGTCACAATCATATTCATAAGAAATAAAATACTTTATTACATTTTATAGCTCATATTTCTGTTTACTTATCAGTAAAAATATTCTTTTCAAGAGTGAGAAAATTACAAATGCCTATGCCTTTATGTTACCATTTCAAAGATTCAGATGTCCTAGAGCAAAGATGTATGTAAACATGAGAGATGAACATTATTGTTTAAGAAAGAACAGCTTCAAAAAATCATGATTTTCTTCCCCTCATTACCTTTAGCTGGTTGCATAATTCCCTGTAGGCTATGTAACTAGCTACTTACTTAATTTTCAAGGAATAATTA
>PVHY01004390.1:0-94835 GCA_004024945.1 Uropsilus gracilis | reverse complement strand
GAAGCGCACCAAGAACACGGGGCAGGAGTTCCGTGGGAAGAGCGAAGGGGGGGGGGGGGGGCGGGAGTGGGGAGTGGCGTTTCTGCTCTGGGAGCGGAGACACTTGCAGCTACCTTTGCTAGGGGCAGACATGTCAAGTACATGCTTACAGGAGGTGATGGACACTCTCCTAACCTTGAGCGCTAGGCAAACTAGATTTGGAGACGTAGGCGCGACCGGGTTGAATCTGTCAAGCCCCTGCCTGCCCCTGGGCAGGTGTCCGCAGACAGAAGCGCAGTAAGAGCCCGTCCAGCAAGGGAAAGGTGAAGGCAAAGTGCTGGCCACACCCTTGGGTCAGTCTGATCCAAGACCCTACCCCGTGGGGTTCAGAATCCCCCCCAGCAACCTCACGCCGGGGAGCCTGCGCTGCACCGACTGCCCGCAGAGGATTTCGTTTCTGCTCCGGGCATGCGTCAGCGCACCAGGCGATCCAGTTTCGCCAGAATGTTCCCATTCACTTGTTGGTTTGAAAGTTGAAGCCCCGGGGTAGGAACGCCGGCCACAAAAATCTCAAGCCCCGCTAATCCTAGACAAAATAAAAACACCGTAGGCCACAAACTAACCAATTTGGGGCACTTTCTGTGGTGGTCTCCTGACCCGGCGCATCATCGAGCTGCGGGACCTGGAGAGAGGCAACCTTTCTAGCTACAATTCCCTGCATGTGGTGAGACCTCAGGAGAGGTGTTGGAGCAGAGTTTCTTCTCCTGAACAAGTATAAAAATCCCCTAAAGAGCCATTCACAGCAGCGAATGAGGGGGTGGGTGGGATGTGTGTTTGTGTGTATGTGTATGTGTGTGTGTGTGTGTGTGTGTGTGTGTGTGTGTGTGTATGGGGAGGTTGGAGGTAGAAGTACAGGCTCCTCTCGGAAGAAGAATTTGCCTCACACTAGCATGGGGCGGCGAGAGGGGGTGAGGGGGGAGAAAGTGGGGGGGGCGTCCCCCCGGGAGACGAAACCCAGCTGGAAAAATCACGAGGCCTGGGAGACCCGGGCCCCCACTAAGTAGACTACCCGTGCGGCACGAAGTTGTCCGGCGCGAAGGTGCGTCTTCCTAGCTCTACCCCGGGGGACTGGAGAGCTGGCGGACGCTCGAGGCTCAAGCAGGGTGGAATCTTTTTTAAAAAAAAAAAAAATCTGAAAAAAGAAATTTGAACAAAACCAAACTCAAGCCCGCAGGTCCGGACTGAGAGCGAGGTGGGGGAGGAGGGGGCGGGAACGGCCCTGGCGCAGAGAGTGGGGGATGCAAAACAAACTCGGTCCCTTGCAGACTCGGTGCCTTCGGGGGCTCCACCACTGCTCGTTCACACCCGCAAGGTTTGAACACTAGGGGTGGATGAGGGCGGGAGGGGTAGGAGGCTAGGTGGAAGGGGGAGGGGGGACTGTTTTCTTCTCCTGCCCGCCTAGGCAAACTCGAAATGGCAACGACCAAGAAAACTTTTCTTTTCTTTGGAAAGTTTTAGTAGCGCAATTAGTGGTGGAGGCGCAAAGCGAACACGTAGTGCTGGAGTGAGCTTGGTAAGCTGGTTGCTATTGGAAGAGGGGAGAGGGTAGCCAGATCCCGAGGCAGTGAAAGATCCAAGGTTCCTGGTCAGGTTCGCTCTGGGCACCGCGCGGCTTCACTGTCGGGAATCTGAGGACAATTCTTTAGGAGACGGACAAGGCAGAGCCAGGCTGGGCGTTTGGGGGTGTTTTTGTCCGTGCGGAAAGCGGTACCCTGCGGTGGTTCTGAGCAGCAGCGGGAAAGGCTTGTCTGCCAAGGCGGGTTTAGATCCGCCTGCTCGGGGCCAAGGTCCCCCACCTTCCCTCGCCCAGGGGTCTTTGGGGCGATGTCTGAAGTTTCGAGTCGCAGAGTCGCATCGGGAGCAAGGAGTGCCACGTGGGTCCACGGCCTCAGGCGGGGTCCTCTGGGGGGAGCGCCCCCAGAAGGGGAGGGGGCCCACGCACCCCAGTGGGCCCCCCAGGACCAAGTTTCTGTGAGCCCTCAGCCAGAGCATCCTTGGTACGGACAGGACGAAATTGTCTCACTCAAGTTGGCGTGCAGAGAAGGAAGCGAGAAGCACCGTGCCTCTGCAGAAGCGCAAGGCCTGGCACTCTGCTTTTCCTCCCCGCGCACCAGGGAAAGGCGGAATTCAGTTTTACCATCCAAGTGCAACGCAGCCTTTTCCTCTTTCGCACTGGAGCCTGGGGCATTCCGAAAGGGAATCTCCCAATTGTCAAATAAATACCTATTGCTCTAAGCCTAACCGGGCTTGGGGATAACAACTGGGGGGAGGGGAGGAAGGGGAGGCAAATCGGATGTGAGTTTACAGTCTGAAGCGGCTTATTTAGGCTTATTGCACGGCTTTCCAAACCTCGCAGCCTTGCGCTATTTCGGGACTTGGAGAGTGCAGAGAAAACAAGGTTATTTAAAGAGGTTCTCAGAATGCGACTTTCCTTCCATAGCACCCTTGGTGTCTGCGTCTGGGTCCCGGCTTACTGCTGCCGGCAGGGCCAGCCTTTGATATTTAAGCCGGGCCAGCGCGGGGGGCGAAACGACCTGTTGGGAAATTCCGCAGCCTAGTCCTTTGGTCCTCCTTACTCCTGCGCAATCCTGGGAACGATGGCACGGCTCTGGGGTTGGCAAGAGAAGGGACAGCACCTAAAAGCCGGGAGTAGCGGGCAAAGTCAGCTGTGCCTGGCAGTGCCCGGCGAACTGCGCCCATGCCTCTGCTTGATCTTCGGGGAGTGGGCACAGCTCTCCAAACGCTGTGTGGGGCCCCTGGATGGCAGGGATGAGCCCAGAGTCCGCACTGTTCTCCAAATTCGGAAACCACTAAGCGTGCAGTTTGTACTGGCGCCTTGGTGCAAGTCTGACTTTAAGAAAGCAAGAAGCCTCCTGGCGGCTTCCTCCGTGCTTACCCAAATTGTGCGCCCCAGCAGCCCGCACTTTGCCCTGCACCCCAAATCACGCTACTACCACTTGAAATTCGCAAACTCCGAGGACTCTTGGACAAGCTGCACTGAGACTGCTTAAAGCCCTTGCACTAAGTTGCCTGAGGGAAATCGCTCTGCTCTGGGGCGCTCCAGAATCTGTATATTTTTAAATACTCTTAAGTGGAAGAGGGAGCCGAGCTAGCTAGCGAGGGCAATCTGAGCAGTCTTTGTGGCCAGTGGGGGGAATTTTCGGAGGCTGGGGGGCAGGGGACTTGTATTCTTTCGCAGAAACCTGTGGGAAGGTCCGCTCGGGCCGGGTCCTGAGGCTGGAAAGTCTCATTTGGGAAGCTCGCAGCTCTGGTCTGGCGCGTTTAATAACCTTCTTTTGGGCAAACTCTCCAGCAGAGCCAGCCGGGTCATGAAACGGAGGGGACGTGGAGGCGCAGGCTGGTCTAAACTGGGAACATTTCCCCCCCCCCGTACTGGGAAAGCACTCCGCGTTAGGTCTCCAACGCGGGTTTCTGCTTTTTGGCTTGCAAACCCCACTTGGTTTTGCGAGCGGTGGGATTTGAAAGGCCCCAGTGAGGGCCCGTTTAGGGTGCGTAGGGAAAGGAAAACCTTTCCCGGTAACTGGGGGTGCAGCGGCGCTCTATTTCCTGGGCCATGCACTCACGTCCTCCGTGGTCACAAAACGCTCGGCTGAAAACGAAATGGGGACCAACATTAGACAACTGCAGGGAAGGAGCGGGCTAAGTCTCGTCTTGTTAAGGATACTGGTTTTGAGTGCGTAGACTGCGGGGGGCCAGGCCGAAGAACCACAATTTATTAAAGAGAATTTATTGCCGAGGCGTGAGTGGAGCCTTCGAGTAAAAAGCACTCCACAGTCCTTTATAACGATATTGGCTGCAGTAGCCCGTCAGCCCCTGCTGTCACGTCCCAAGCCTTAGTTGCGTTTCCCTGTGCGCCTCCTTCCTGCACCCACTCATCGGGGCTTCGGGTTGCCCAGGACCTCTCGGCGTCTGCAAACAGCCCTGCAAACTCGCCTTCCGCCAGGCGCGCGCGCACGGGGCGATCTCTCCCCGCGTGGCCGCTCCGCTGCCCCGGCGACCCTCAGGGGCCTGGGAAACCCGGCGTATTTTCCAGCGCTCAGCCTCAGCGCTCCTGTTTTATTTCAGTTCAGTCCCAGGGGCACGGACCCAAGGATAATAAACAATGCTGCTTATTAGAGATACAAATCGGCGCAGAAAAGAACCACGCGGAAAAGCAAGCACAGAGACGTTTTAACAAGTGGTCAGACGTTCAGAACCGCCTTTGAGAGTGACTTGTAATTTACGGCGGAGGGCATTTCTCTGAAAAGGTATAGATTCTCACAGAATAGACGTTTGTCAAAGTAGAACAGCTATTTTTTTGCAGCTAGTTTTTATTTATTTGGTTTGCCTCAAAATGAGGCGGGGTTGTTGCTACCTGCCAAAACCTCTCGACAAGCGGCGTCCGCCTCCATTTTTCTTCTCCCTTAGCTCACTAGGCCTCGTGAAAAAGGAAGGGTCTCCCAGGTGCCGGCATGCTTTGATACCGTTATTCCAGATCCCTCAAGAATGCAAAGCGCTACCTCCCCTTTTGGCAGTGACAGCGCAGGTTTTGGGGGGCGATGTCGTAAGGGGTGTGGCCAGATAACTCAAAGATACGGAAAAAATCCCCCCCCTCTTCTTTTTAAAATATAAGCGCAGATACCTTTTGCTGACCGGGAGAGTAGGAACTGGAGATTCCTCCCCCGAAGCGGGTGAAACCGATTTCTGCCCGGCCTGGCCTTGGGAGAAGGCCTCCCATCTGCTGTGAACGGTCCCCCCCCCCACCCCTCCACCACCACCCTTGACGAAGTCAGAAAACCTCCCTGCCTGCAAATATTGGCACCGCGCTGCTACAACAGGCGGTGCTGCTTTAAATAGGAAGCTTGTGGCTAGAAAAGAAAGTCTCAACCTTCCTACCCATCAAATTACCTGCCTTATTCCCCAAAGATCAAGTGCTAGGGAGGACAACTATAAGGGAATTACCCCATTCGATTCTGTTTCTGGCAACTGTGGTGCCCCCAAACCGGTCCCCTCAGCCCAGCTACTAAAGTTGCAGTGTCTCAGCATCTGCACCTTTTCGCACTCTCTCCACTCTGTGTTGTTCAGATCCAGTTGAAGCTGAAGGAAACTCCAGAGGTGCTTTAGGCCAATTCTTTCCCGCAGTGGGCTCCTCTGAACTGTAGTCAAAGGGCAATTTTGTTTCTTTATGAACCTGCTAGAGGGGAAGGATCTGGTCTGATGGTCTCACCAAAACTAGCCCCGTGTCCCATACTGGGGGACTCCCAGCCTAAGGTGCTGGACTGACTGACTTTTTCTGACCCAGAGGGCTGGGCCTTTGCTTACAATCACTTTGCCAACCAAAACCACCTCTCCCCTCAGTATCATTGCAACAAAGAGCAATCTAAACCTTTCCCACTTCCCAATCTCAGCTGCTAGCCTTTCGCAGTGTTTTTATGCATTCCTGTTGCCTAAGTTAATTTCTGTATCACCTGTACAAGTTACTCAGTGATTTCTGGCCCTTTCTGCACACCCCAAATGACAACACAAAGGAATGATTTTTGTTTTTGTTTTTTTTTTTCTCAATGAACTCAAAGTAAGGAGTTGTTCTCTGCAAAGACTGAATTTCCCCAAGTACCTCAAGCACCATTGGTGTTGAGAGTACTGTTTTCCCCCACCATTTGCCCCATCAACTTGCTTGTAGCTTATAGTCTCAAAGATGAGGAAACTGAGATGCAGGGAAAGAATTTGACTTAGTCACCTGAGAACAGATTTGCACCCAACCTTAGGTTTCTTGCTTTATAGTTCATTTGCTCAGTTTTGAGGGTGGGGTAATCACTCATAATAAACTTCTGTTCAGCAAGCATCAACTGTGTGTCAGACCACATGCCACACCTGATCCCTTCCATAAATTACCATCGCAGTGACTCCAAAGAGCCTCTTGAGTCCCCTCCGAAATTTAAAAATTAAATTATAAAAGTAATGTAAGCACAGATCAAAATATTTCAAATAATACACCAGGGCATAAAATGAAAGTAAAAGTCTCCTACACAGGCCCCTCTCCCAGGATAACATAGATAATTTTCATCCTTGTATGATTTTCTCCATAACTGAATACAAAAGAAGAGAGGGAGGTTCACAATCAAAATAGCCAACCCTGGTCCCTTGTCTTGGGGCTGAGATAGTCCATGACTTGAAGATGAGTGGAGAGAAAAAGGAAGTAAGTGAAGCCACAGACGAAAGGAAAAGGTCAGGTCAGAGTTAACCTCACCCCTTCCCGTCTCTCACTCTCACTAAGATACCAGGTTTTCAGGAGCTGAGACCACAGTCCTTCCAGATCTGACTGCAAGTGGACAAGCAGCTCTCTTGGGGCCTTTGTCAATGGGGTGCTGTCACCCTAGTGCTGCTTCTACCCTGTACTAGCTCAGAGTCTGAGGCAAGTTTCTTAAGCTTTAGTTTTTCTGTCTGTTCCTCAGGGTGGCTGGGCATCTCAAAGAAGAGCTGGGAAGTCCTTAGCGTTGTGTAGGATTGAAACTTCTCTATGCAAACGTAGCAGTTGCTTTTCAAAGGAATTCATTGGCCCTTCAGTTTTTAGGGTTCTTTGCAAAGGGATATGTTTGGAAATTTGAGAGTTTGCATTTTGTGTGGGTCCTGTGCACAGGAGCAGGGTTAAAAGTACACATGAGAGTGGAAGGGGCTGTTCATTTGTCTGTGAGAGATGGGAGTGCTGAGTCTTGAGAATCAGAGATTTTAGGGACCTGTGAATTGGAGAACATATCGCTGCTAAGCTGATATGGTTAGGAGGCACTTCTGCTTGTGGTGCACAGGATTGGTAAGAGATGTGGGTTGAACCAAACGGAAGCTTGTCCTTTCTGATATAGGCTTTAGCATCTCAAACAGATATGAAAACTGATCTTAAACTGTCCAGGGATAGATAGCTAGAGGGGAATGAGGCTGCCTGTTAGGTGGTATGAGTGTCCCAGAATCAGGAATTTCATTTATTATTATTATTATTATTATTATTATTATTAATGGAAAGGGATTCTGGAGAATGGATATGATAACTCAGCTAGCTCCTGTCAAATTCTGGAAGAATCAGCAAAAGTATCCTGAATTTAGGGGTCTCTACCGGAGAGAAAAGAGACTGTGATCTTGATGTCCAGGGCTTTGCAGAAGAGCACCGGTAAGGGCAAATGTCTCTTAAAAGGCCCTTCTGGAAACATGCTCAGCACCACGCAGATCTGAGGTGATAGGGAGGGAAGATCTGAACGTCAGGAAGAAAGAAGAAAATGGGTTTTAGATGAATGAAGGGGGCTGGTGCCAGAGAGAAACCGTGAAAGGAGAGAAAGATTTTCTCGAAGGCCGGGCCGGCTAACGAGCCTGCCTTCTATGCCCCTGTCAGCACAAAGGATGCTGCGCCCCCTGGTGTCGGATTGGAGGGCCGCGCCCGCAGCTGCAGCGGAGGTCTGCAGGCGGCCGACCTCAACCAGCTGAGAAAGACCCCGGCTATGCCTTTTCTTCTCTGTACAGAGAGAGTTGAAGTTAAAAAATTTCTTTTGCTTTCTCAACTCTGATGTCTAAGCAGAGACTTTGGGGTAGAAATATAGGGGTTTTGTTTTGGTCTGCACGCAACTTAGGTTGCCAGGACAATGCCTGTTTAGAAGTAGCCTGGCGAGTACCCTTGCCTGAAAGAAAGACCTGCATTTTAGAGGAGTGCTGGTCTAGTCTAGGAGGAGGCAGTTAACAGTCAACACCTCCCTTTCCTTCCCTTAAAACCAAAGGGGCTAGAGTGAGATATTTTTTAAGGTCTTTCCAAAACTTTAATATTGAGGTAGATCATGGTTTTATTCTTTTCCCCAAGCCTGGCAAATTTGACACCCCCCCCCCCCCCCGTTTACTTTCAGGTACAAATGTTTTCAGTATCATGAGTATTGTGATCCTGAGAAAAGATTTAGTGTGTCCCCTTTCTTTCCTTTTAAAAATATTATATGTGCGTGCTCACGTGTTTGTGTATATACATACATACACATAGATATACACGCATCTATATATGTAAATATATTTATGTGTTTAAGCACAGAAGTCATTCCCCCTTCCACCTTTGGTGGAGTCTTTTTGCAAGAAACAGCAGTGAACGGGTCTTCAGTCTCTGCTGCTCTGTTTCTTTTAAAATTTTAAAAATAAAGTACTGAAGTGTTGTGCTGGAAATTATACTACTGTTACATGTGGTAGGTGTAAATATATGCTTCAGTACTTCCAGGCACAAGACCAAAAACTTTCCCAGAATTAACAGAATTTTCAACTCTAATCTGGCTAGCATTTCTACAAATAGGTACAAAGACCAGTTAGGGAGTAGAAATTCTCTAAGGGGCTTTGTGGCTGGGTTTCCATTGAAATTTAGGGCGGACTTTGGTAAGCTCAGGTGATTTTAAGGAAGATCAGCTACAGGAAGAATGATGTATTCTGTGAGAGTTTCTTCTCCTAAAATTTGCAAGCTAATCTCATGGCAGTTTCTTCTTTCTGTGGTGCACCTGAACTTTTATCTCTGCAAGATGTGTCCCCAGGTTACAGAACTTTCCATGTGCTACAGGAGAGGAGCAGGAAGCTCTGTAAGAGAGACAAAAACCAGGGGGAAGGGGAACGAAGGCACAAACCAGAAAATGATTAGGGCTGAAGTAGTGCCTTGACTTGGAGGACTATGCTACCTCTGAAAGGAATAGCTGTGTCCTGGGCCAAGCTTTGTGGTGTTCCTCCAAAATTCATGTGTGACTGCATTGGGAGATAGGACCTTTTAAAAAAAGAGGTCACAAATTTAAAAGGAGGTGATTAGGATAGGTCCTTTTCTATTGGGACTGGTGTATTCCCTGTAGAAGGAGATTAGGACACAGACAGGTATAGAGGGAAGATCTTTTCACTATCAACGAAAAGGTGCAGGAGAGAGGCAACTTAGGAAAAGCTCCCCTACTGGTGACTCAACCTCAGACTTTCCACCTCCAGAACTGCTATCAATTATAATCAATTTCTGTCATGAAAGCCACTCACTTTAAGGAACGTGGTTATAGTAGCCTGAGCACACTCGTACAAGTTGCAACTCAGCACCAGTCAGTTTTGCTCTTCATTTGGGGATGCAGACTCCAGTTGTTGTTTTGTTTTATTTTTAAGAGAGGGTAAGACTCTTCCAATTTTTATTTATTTATTTATTTATTTATTTAGAGACTAGGTCTCGCTATTTGTTGCCCGTGGAACCGCAGGCTCACGTTGCCCAGAGATCCAAGCAATCCCCAGCCTCAGCTTCCCAGTTAGCTGGGATTACAGGCATGCACCACCATGCCCAGCTATTTTTTGAGACTAGGTCTCACTATGTTGCCCCAGATGGGGCTCGAACCGCAATCCCCAGACCTTGCTGTGACTCCATAAGCTGTTGCTTACAGGCATGCACCACTGTGCCTGGCAGATTCTTCCAATTTTTAAATGTTGACAACAGCCCTAGTTCCATGGACATATGCCCTGTGCAGTCCACATGGGACAATGTATTAAGAAGGACCTTGGTACTTGACTTAGTACTTGGTTATGCCATCTTGATATTCTTAAATTTTGAAGAAAAGATCTGTGTTTTCATGGAACCCGATAAACAAATGGAACCAGTCCTTGTCGAAACTAATATAAATTTTAAATACTGTGTATGTAAAGAATATGGGAGCATACAAATTATATCTGTGACTAGATGCAGCACCAGTTGGTGGTATGAACTTTTTATCACTGACTGACAACTTCTCTCTCATTCTTTGAGAGTCCCTGGGAAGAAATTTATGGCACCTAAGAGGTTTCCTTGGAGTGGGGAGAAAAGAATAGATATTGCCCAGGTGTGATTTCCTGAGATTTTACATGAGGTAATGTGACCCTGTCCAACATTTTTTTCTTCAGAGATGGACAATGAGAACCCAGTTAAAAGAATCTGATGGTGAAAGTGGAGGACATTAGGAAATGGGTACAGACAGTCAGGACGCAGGGTACCTCAAGTCCCAAATCCAGTTATCAGCCTACTTGAGAAACAAACACAGATTAGGAAAGGGTACTCCCCTCTCTTTTTAATTTTTTTTTTTTTTTTTTTTTTGAGACTAGGTCTCGCTATTTTTGCTCATGGAACCGCAGGCTCTCGTTGCCCGGGGTACCACAGACTCAAGCAATCCCCAGCCTCAGCTTCCCAGGTAGCTGGGATTACAGGCAAGCGCCACCACGCCCAGCTATTTTTTTTTTTTTTTAGAACTAGGTCTCGCTACGGGCCCCAGGTGGGACTCGAACCGCGATCCCTAGCCCTGGCCGCTTCATAGGCTGAAGCTTACAAGCACGAGCCACCGTGCCCGGCCTCTCTTTTTAATTAAACATGGAATATTCAGATCCCCAACACAATAGCACAATACCAACAGGTCAGCTCTCTTCTGAAACTCTCAGTGGGCCTTGGTAGCCTGGGAGACCCTTGTTGGCTCAGCCAATCAGTAAGAGACATAATATGGACACACTCAATGGCCAAATCCCACTTCTTGCCCCCCTCAGTGACTGCCCACTCGGCGCTCCTCTCTACTGGGAGAGCTTTCCTGTCTTTCCCACCTATTTATTGGTAACTCTCTTGTTTTTCTGTAACTTTGGTTTTGACATTAAGTTCTTTCTTTGCAGAAGACAAGACTCTAGACAGAGCCCCCCTGCTTCCAAAAACCTCCAATTCAAGAGGGAGTTTTGGGCCAGCTTCCAAAAACTCCAATTCAAGAGGGCACAGTGGACTATGGCAGAAGACTTTTGGTGTCCTGGTGGTGGTGACAGGAATATGAAAAGGTGTGAAACCATCTCCCTAAGTCATATGTCATGTGGCAAACCAATGCTACCTCAATTTAAAAAAATCAAATATAGGTAAGAATATGTTGGGTAAAGAGCTAATGCAAGGAAGTACGTATTGGTTTTGGGTGGAGGCTTCCGCTCACCTTACCTCTGGCTGATGCTGCAGCCAACCTGGCTCCTTCACTTAGGCATTTGAGGCATTAGCTAGCATTTTGGGAAACTGAATTTGGGATATTCCCCAGTTCAACCAGCAGAACCCTGAGGACAAGACGATGCTCAGTAAAAGCAACTGGGAGATGAAACAAGGTACCAGAGACAGGGAACTGACTGGACTTTAGATTTCTGCTTGGAATTTATGAATAGAACTTTTCCTTTGGGCAGATTCCAGCCTTAGGTCTCGAGGGGGAACCAGCTGGCTTGAGTTCTGAGCCCTGGGCAGTGAGAAGGAAAGGTAGATGGTCTGTTTCAGGGTTTTGGAGAATCAAGTACATTGTTGTGAGTACATAATATACTTCATGTTGTACCAGTTGGTTCGAACTTGGAAGGAAAATTTGGCCCCCTGTGAAAGGAATGCATCAGTGAGTAGAGTTCTGGGAGATATTATGGCAAGATCCTGTTTTTAAGGATATGCATTGATTTATAGACACTCACTGGAAATATTATAACGGAATGTTTGGTCAGGAGGCCTGCTTTTCTAGTTCTATTTCTGCCCAGTACTGGCTAACTGGAGAGTGTAAATTTTAAAAGTAGTAATTTCTTATGCACATTTATGCAAACTCCCTCAGGGGAGTGAGTGAAAGACTGTTTGAGACACTCTGAATTTCTTGGAAGAAAGTTGCTATATAAATTAATATAGAGCTTTTTTCCCCTTCATTGCAGGTCCAGCAGGACGCAACAAAAAAACTCCCCCAAGACACAGAAGGGAGAAAATGAAACTCTATTGGCCTCAAAATTCCTCCCTTTCCTGCAAGTTTCCCAAACCCCATGACTCTGACTTACAGGTCAGAGAGTAAAGTTTTATTTTAATTCTTTATGCTTTGCATTTAGAGATTGCCTGGAGGAGCACCGAGACAAGCTAATTGCGAGTCTGTTGTGGACAAGGCCAGGATGTAGGTTCTGCTGAGGGAATTTAATCACAACTGCTCAGTAATCTGTGGTCCCCTGCCAGTTCCTCCTGCTGGTAATAGTGTCCTCTTCCTTTCTAGAGCTGGTGCGCAGGGTTTCTTCTCTCTAGGACTCAATCAGTCCTTAATGGTTAAGGAGTGGCCTGATGATTATTCCATAGATGATGTTTCTGATTTAATTCCTATATGACAGAGAATTCTTTTTAGGTGCATGGAAAATTAGAAACCTTGGAAAAATTTTAACTTGAAAGACCATCTAAGAGACATGAAAATTATGTCTACATAAAAATGTGTCCACAAATATCTATAGCAGTGTTATTCATAGTAGTCAAACATGGGAAACAACCTATGTCCATCCACTGATGGATGGATAAATAAAATGTGGTCTGTGCACACAATGGATATAATTTGGTAATGAAATATTGACACATGCTACAAAATGAAGGAACTTTAAGATGCCATGCTAAGTGAAAGAAGTCTAACAAAGGACCACAAAGTATAGGCTAGGATTCCATTTATGTAAAGTTCCTGAAACAAGCAAATCTACACAGCTAGAAAATCAAGTAGTGGTTGCCTAGGGCTGGAGGTCAGAGTGGGGGTGCTGGAAGATGACTACTAAGTGGCACACTGTCTTTTTAGGGCAATGAAAACATTCTAAAATTAGTTGTGGTATATAACACTTGTGAATGTACCAGTCATTTTACTTTAAATGGGTGAATTACATGGTGTGCACATTATTTTCATCAACCTATTACACTCAAGAGATATTACTTAGAAAAAAATACATTGGTTGATATCCCTTTCTAATGTTGGTAACCTTAGGTTATGTGTTTCCAGACTTAAGGCATATTTTATAAACTCAGTGAAATGAGAATGCAGAAAATAGTGATTTGCTTTTGGGGAGAGAATGATCTGCAGATCTACATGTAGCCACAACATTGCTACCTGTAACTGTTCTAAACGTCACTGAATTGTTTGTCATTAGCTTGAAGTCATTAAAATATGTTGGAACTCTGATACCAAGGTGACTTATTATGTCTTCTCAATATTATTTTCCTTTTCCTTAATAGCTCCCCCAGTTTTTCTTAAGACCCACACTTTCCAATTTCAGTTTATGTGGCTTGAATATTTATGACCTGATGCTGTAGACTCTATGACTCAGACCTGATAGTCAGCACATTTGATCCAATAGTATGTTAAAGGCAGCATCTACTATATCGTCTGGACCCACTGATGTATTTTCAGAAATTTTGTGTGTGCCAGTTGTTAAATGTAATCACTATTAAAATGTAAACTGTATAATTTATAACTAGATTATATTTAAAGCAAAGTTAAGGTACTCCAAATTCATCCCTTCTTAATGATTTGATTACATGCTATGTCTACCTAGGTACCTGAGGTTACTTAAATTTATTGGTTCTGTATAGTGAATGTACATGTAAGTGTGATATTGTGTTATTGGGCAGCATTTCCTAAATCCATGTTCAACTACTACCTGCTGGTAGCCCAAATTTGTCTGTGGTGGTAGTATCTATACCAAAAAACAGGGCAAATGCCCTAGTTGGGTCTTCTCTTTTTCTGCCAAGGAGACTGATAAGCATTCGCCAGAAATAGTGGGCTTAATAGACTCTTCCAGAAAGACATGCTTGCAGCCCAATCCCTGGAATTTGTGACTATGACTTTATTTAGAGAAAGGACCTTTGCAACTGTGATTAAGGATCTTAGAAGGAGAGCATCCTGGTTTATCCCAGTGAGCCCTAAATACAGTCATGTGTATCCTTATAAGATGAGGGCGAAGTCTACTACCAAAAGATCAATCATTTCCTTCACCATAAAATTCTCTTTAGCAGTGAACTTCATTACTACAGACACATGTTGAGTGTCAATGATGTACAGTTCAAACTTACATAATACTGCCATGTTAGTTTCATTTTAGAAAGAAAACAGACAGAAAAAAAATGAGTCAGAGAGAGAGATAGAGATCTGACATGGATACACAGAGTTGACATAAAAGTAAGAGATGAAGGCAGTGTGGTCCCAGAGGTAGAGAGTGGAGAGGTGCCACCACAAGCCAAGGAATGCCTAGCTTTACCAGAAGCTGAGAGAAGAAACAGAGTCACCTTGAGGGTCTCTGGAGAGAGTACTACCTTCCAGACATGTTGATTTTGGATCACTGGCCTCCAGAAATGTGAAAGAATAAGTTTTCCTTGTTTTGAGCTACTCTGTTTAGTAATTCGTAGACCATCCCATGCAGGCATTTTGCACAGGAGGTTCCTACACAGAGCATGGAAGGCTATGTGACCCAGCCTAGGTCAGCTGCTGATATAAAAGCAACATTCGCCTTCTACTGTGGGTTGCTGAGTAGTTCCATGTTTGCCAGCATATTTCAATGATATTAGCCTGGGAAGGGATAATGTTGGGATGAAGAAAGAAACATTCTCTACAATATTATCTGAGAAACTGAACCTAATCTAACACTCAGTTTTTTATTACAGGGATCAATTAGTTTCTTTTTAAACCAACTTTCTAAGCAAAATAGACATGTAGATTTTCAGAGAACACTTGAAAGTACACAGTTGCACAGAGAGGGTTGTTAATCCACACAATTGCTATCACTTCACTGGTTACTATTTAGATCAGGTATAGATAACAAAAACAATTAGAAAAATATATGTTAAAGAGTATGCAAACTGAGATCTGAATTCAATAGTATTTATTGGATCCACAAATAGGCTTTGAGTCCAAGCGTGTCAAAAGCATTCTATTCAGGAGAGATATCAGTTCATTCAAGAGTTCATGATTAAAAATGCCAATTAAGGGTTTAGTATAGACCACATTATTGAAGGCACTAACAGTATTAACTTTTCATTATGTAATTTGTGTTTTTCTGGAAAATACTAAGTTCATGTTATTTCATTATCTTCCTAAAGAGATTTTGTTTCACATGCAACCAAAATATTTTAACTTCTTTGTGAGATTACATTTAAATACATTCATATATCATAAAAATGATTTTTGGCAAACTGAGTGTTTGGGCCAGAAAAGTGGCGATTTTCAACGATACCAAAGCTTTTGGTAATTTTGCGTCTTTCAGGACTTTTTATTTTCCATTATCCTTATCTGTAAGCATGGATAAGCACACATCTGAAAGGAACATGTCACAGGAAACACTAGAGACATACATGGCGCATTTAATTCTTTTTCAAATGAAAGGAAAGTCTTTTTACCTTTAGTACTTCTATCTTTAGTCATTTTTCTGCTTCAAGAAGTTTAAAATTAATTTCGTTTCCCATAATCCTATTTCTTTCCTCTACTTTCAAATAATGTTGTTTTTTGATGAGTACACTTTGGAAGAATTCCCAGTCAACTTTTAAAATCTAATTAAACTCAACTAAGTTTAACTCAGATAGCATATACAGACAGTTTCTTGATAGTTGATTAACTGGGAGCTCGTCCCTGGGAATTCTAAAAAGAGTTTCCTGAGAGTTGCTTGTTGCTAAGCACCCATTACTAATATTGATATCACTAACATCAATGAACTAACCCTATTTGTCTTGATTTAAGATGGAAATGAATTTACAGATGCAAGTATACAAATCATATATTATTCTTTAGCATTTTATATTACTGGTAGCATTACTTACCAAAAACAGAACTGTTCCTAGAATTTTTAAGGCAGTCCCCACCCCGATTAAACAATCAAACACATAAAGAGCAAATGTATGCACATACACATATGTAGATAGATATGAGGCATAGGAAATAAGAAGTTTCACAAGAACATGCATCATACATGAATAAGCAATAATTACTCAGCTCTACTCTCCTAATTAAGAGCAATCCTCCTCTAAAAAGGTAGCTGCCAAAATCTTTCTGGAGGTTAGGGTGATTATCAATATGAGCTTAAAGGGAAATATGAGAAAATAAAAGCTTAACTTTTAGATTCCCTGGTTCTATAAACCCAGTGAAGACTACATTAAAAACTGGGAACATTCTAAATTAACCAAAGATAGAGGAAAACAGAATGAAAGTAAGTGTTCAGGAAGCTACTTTCTCTTTGTTAACAAAAGCAGCTTTTAAATATTACTCATTCTTGATAATGTTGGCTAAAGGGAACCCAAGTGAGTTTGCTTTTTTTCCCCTAACACTAAACAGAAACTCACCACCAGAGTTGAAATATTAGGAACCGGAAAAAATCAGTGATTTGTTCCCTGATGTCAACTTTATGCCAGAGATACAAGAGTTTCTTTACACTAAATTGTTTTCTTCATGTGGAAAACACTGATAGAAATCTAGGTGAATGGATATAATTAAGTAGTTATGTGGCTCCAATTCTAAATATGTTTCTCCCCCCTCCCCCAGACACCTCAACATTTGCCCAGGAACTGAAGGAGAGGAACAGCCTTCTAAAATCAGGTCCTCCATACATTTCCAAGCTGCCCAGACAAAGGCTTGGAATCACTTCAATAGTGAACCATCCTGCTATTGGACCTAAATCTAGATTGATGACCTAATACATCTTTTCCAGCTCTTACTGCCATAGTTTTATGAGCATCCAGAACTGGGTGTCTGCCATTGTCAACGAATACAGCTTTTACCTCGCCATAAACTCAAGTATCCCCCAAAGAGCATAGCTCACACAGTCTCCCAGGACTCAGGGTGCTGCCTCCAGCTTTCACTGCATGTGAGATGCAAACAAACCTCTCTTAGGCAGGAAACCTCCTAGAGAAAAAGAAGTGTGTCTGTCACTCTCCTATGTTATTTTGGTTTATGAGCCATGAGTGAGAGCAGAGTAGATTTCTGAGAAGCGACTGACACTCAAGTGTCCCTCCTTCTCAGGGGCTGCTCCCAAGTCCTGTGTCTATTCTGCATTTTAAAATTGAGTCCACTTTATTGTCTAAACTCAGACTCCCTCTTCCCAAATGGGATACTGCCTGGAGCTAAGTAAATTGTGCCAAATCTTAGCTTGGTAAAAGTGTAATAAACACAAATACCTCTTCATCTTTTACAGACAGACCCTTCCATACCATGCCCATCCCTGCCATTCTGTTAAGGATGAAACCACTAAGCTTGAATCTCTGAGCCTCATATGGCTTCTTGATGACTGCACTGACTCAAAAGCTGCCTGTAGTTTAGATTTATTCTGCTTTGTTCCTTACAAAAAAAAAAAAACCCAAAAAACAAAAAACTCCATTGTGGGTTAATTATTATAGAGGTTCATAGATTCTAAAGGTCAGAGAAATTCCATGGGCTGTCTCTTTTGGTGAAGCAGCATCACTTTTCCAGCTTTAGCCTATTTTTATTTTCCAGTAAAGTCATAGACTTGGACTGGGCTTCTCCACTTTCTTAACAGGGCTCTCAAGGGATTAAGCTGCAGAAACATTTTTTATTTTCTGATTACAAAAGAAATTACATCGTTATTTATACCATTTCTACATATATGTACATAGACATAAATAACTTGAAACACTATAATAATGTATAGTATAGAAAATGAAAAATTTTCTATAATCCCCCACAGTTGAGAAAACCAGCTAACATGTTTTTCAAGGCATATATTGAAACACCATTATTTTACAAAGAGAGATGATACTCTCAGCTGTGCTATTTTCTGCCTGGTAATAAGTTTTCGGAATCTTTCTATGCCAGTTTGTAAAATAGTGATCTTTTTAATTGTCTTTTTTAATGATGCCATGGTATTGTAACCAATTGCCTGTTAATGTACATTTGGTTTTTTTCCAGTTTTCCTGTAACAAATATTCTTGCAAACATCATTTTACACTTATATCTTTGAGCAGTCATAGGAGTATTTCTTTATGATGAATTCCCAGAAGGTGAATTATTATTGGGTCAAAGGGTAGGAGCATTTCACTTTTAATAGCTATTGCCAAATTGCTCTCCAATAATTTTATACCAATTTACACCCCCAACCACTCTGTAAGAAGGAACCTCCTTCCCCATCCCCCTAAACACTAAATTCATGCAATTTGGGTCTGTCTGATGTGAGTTAGGAGTTAAGAGGTTCAACCTGTGGAAATTTTTCCCTTTGTGCAGAACAAAAAATGTTCAAAAATCTCCCCTCCCTGATGAAACTCCTGCTTTGAGTGAGGCAACACCCAGACAGACAGCTAGCTAATGTGAGAGGTAAAATTCTAACACCTAATGCTTGTGTCTATCTGGGTTTATTAGAGACAGTTTGTCAGTGAATATATAAGCAAATGTGCTAGTTATAGAATACTCGATGCCTTATGTATTAAAGAAATACATATCGGTCCTGGCTTTGGCACTGCTGTTTTAATGTAAACAACACATTTACTCTGACAGCACCAAAATGTTTACAGATGCAAATTTCTTGATTTAATCCTCATGTTTATTGGAGCAAAGTCATTTAAAATCTACTCTTGAAAGGTACGTGAAAAGTGACTTTAAATCAGTCTACTAAAGAGGAGTAAGGCTTACCAGAATTCAGTCTTCAGGTACTCATTTTGAGAATTACTTGGATTCTATTACTGAAGTTAGGCTCACTGGATATTAGACTGGGGAGAGGCTTTAAGGGGTGATCCAGTCAAAAGATTTTAAAATTCTGCTTCACACAGGGTTGCATCAGGGAGAGCTGATGGAGGAGTTAGGCAGGAGGTAGGCAGAGCTTTTTGGTATTCCAAAACTCCACCACATGGGTCACACTTGGATCAGTTTTTTTTTAGAGACTAGGTCTTGCTATGTTGTCTGGGGTAGACCCAAATCCTCAGACTCAAGTAATGTACACCACCACGTCTGGCTATTTTTTAGAGACTAGGTCTAGCTATGTTGCCTGGGGTAGTCTCAAACCTGCGGACTCAAGAGATTCCTGGCCTCAGCCTCCCAGCGCTGGAATTACAGGTGCACGCCACCGTGCCTGGCTTTTGGGTCAGTTTCATATAGTAGGTTACATCTTGTGTCAGCTGATCAAGCTGACCTCTTATTTGCATCATCTGTCCATAAAACAGACGTGATAACAGTGCCTGTTGGGAGATAGTGAGGAGTACATTAAATACGCTACATGTACAGCGCTTAGTCCACTGTGCTACTCATGCCAAGGACTCAATAAATGTTTGCTATTTCATTATTTAAGATTTTTCCTTTGACAATGCATTCTGCTGCTTAAAAAATATGTTTCAAAACCACTCATTAATTTTTATCATCTGTAAGATGAGGCAATTATTTCAGATGGAGTGCTTTAGGTTTTATTTCCTGATTCCCATTCTAGCGATCATTTGTCTCACCCTCAGATCCCAGCCCATGCTCATGGGGGCTGCTGGGGGCTCAGGATAGTGAAGCTTTCCACTCACCTCTGTGCTGGCCAAGATCACAGCAATTTTATCTGTGCTCTGGCTTATTTAGGCTTATTTGTTTGTTTGTTTATTTGAGACTAGGTCTCGCTGTTACCCATGGAATTGCAGGCTCACATTGCCCGTGGTACCACAGACTCAAGCAATCCTCAGTCTCACCTTCCCAGGTAGCTAGGATTACAGTCACGCATCACTATGCCCAGTTATTTTTTGGGACTAGGTCTCCCTGTGTTGCCCCGAGTGGGACTCAAACCGCAATCCTCAGACCCCGCCGCAACTCCATAAGCTGTTGCTTACAAGCACGCGCCACAGTGCCCAGTGTTGCTCTGGCTAATTTAAAGAAGAAATAGGACCATACAAAATAAGTTTCCCTTGCCCTGTGGGTGAAGACGCCTGCAAGTTCATCTTGAGATTGTTGCATGAATGTTGTGAAACATTAGGAATATTACCTAGTCACTATCTTTCCTGTGATTATGAGGACAATGGAAAGGAGTTCAAAAATAGACACTAAAACATTCTAGGGCTGATTAAATTTTCTAGTCTGGGCCAGACATTTTTTAAAGGAAGAGCTCATCCAACAAACATACACCCTTATCATTCCTTTTCTTAGGAAAGTTTGTCTTCAAGTATGGGAACTTTTCAAGTCCTCTTAATGAATCCCAGGCACCAGGCAGGACCAGGAGAGTTTCAAGCATTTCCTTCTTTGAAAGGTCTAACAGGAGATGAAAAAACCAGGGAATAGGAGCAAAACTTTCCCAAACTCTATCTTTTCTATTCAAGGATTCCTTCTATGCCAGTCACTGCTACAGCCTGGGAACCAGACGTGGGTTTGGGGAGGGATTTCTTTGTATCAGGACCATTTGGGGGCTGTGGTAGATTGAGGAACAAGTAGACGTAAAAGCTGTAGAATTAAGGGTTGAAAACAACATTTAATGAAACCCCTCCCTTCAGACGCTCTTGATCAAAGTCTACCCTTGCTCTAAGACAATCGATCTACAGTTGCATACATAACATTTTGGCAACACTCTGTCCTCATTGCTTTCAGCAGAGGCTTTAGACCTCTGAAACTGGGCATCGTCCCAGAACTAGCTCCAGTTGCATTACGCATACCAGAAGACACACCACCACAGCCGAAGCCCGTGCAACCACTTTCTTTTAACCTCGCGTCTGTGAGAAATTACTTTCCAACAAAATAAGTGAAACCTGATGTCTTCTCCGGGTGGTTATTTTTGCGCCTATGAAGTCAATAAAACTCTCCAGATTTATTAGACAGCCCTGCTGCGGAAGACAAGACCACTTCCTATTCCCTAGCAAAAACGTGTGCCTTTCCTTTCTGTAACCTTCTGACCACAGATTTTAACTTTATCCATTTCTTTTCCCCAGAAAATTTGTCAGACCCTTCTGAGATAAGTGGCTTGGCCTGCACTAAAATCCCAATCTTCAGCATCCCAGAGTGACAAAATGAACACATTTAAGAGTTCACTAGCATTTTCTTCTTTACTTCTTATTATTTGTGTGTGTTTATTTATTTATTTATTTACTTACTTACTTACTTATTTATTTATTTATTTATTTATTTATTTATTTATTTATTTATTTATTTATTTATTTATTTATTTATTTATTTATTTATTTATTTAGAAACTAGGTCTCGCTATTTTTGCTCATGGAACCGCAGGCTCACGTTGCCCGGGTTACCACAAACTCAAGCAATCCTCAGCCTCAGCTTCCCAGGTAGCTGGGATTACAGGCATGCGCCACCACGCCCAGCTAACTTTTTGGAACTAGGTCTCACTATGTTGCCCCAGGCGGGACTCGAACTGTGATCCCCAGTTCCTGCCGCAGCTTCCTTGGCTGCCGCTTACAGGCACATACCACCGTGCCCAGCTACTTCCTATTTTAGAGAAAAGACATGAATCTTTTCTTCCCATCCGAATCAGCAAGGAGTTTGGCTTCTCTTCTTCCACCACTCCAAGCACTAACCGTAGCAGCTACTATTATTATATTCTTGTGGGAGTCCACTGAGTATGTGTGGATGATCAGGATAATAATAAATGGATTCAAACTTACTTGATGCAGCAGTATCTACTGAGCACTTAGTGTATAAACCAAGGTTCTCCTGGGTATTCTGATGGTGAGCTATGGAGGATACTGTACATTCTCTTAAAGAGGACATAAACAAGTCAAAATCATCGAGTGTGACAGATATCATAACAAAAAGAATCTTGTGGATACAAACATCAAAACATGGGAAGGTAATGAAAAGCTTCTTGGAAATGACTGTTATCTGTGTGTTTAAAGACAAATGGGAGTTCATCCAATGAATCTGGAGAAGGGCAGGCCGAGCGGATGGACTGCCAAGTCAGAGATCTAAAGCAGAACGAAGATTTTGGGAACTAAGAAGTTATGTGCATTGGAAATGAAGACCAAAGGGTTTTAGGCAACCTTCACACATGAATATGCATCTATATTTTAAGTGGGAGGGAACTTCGGAATCAGTTAAAAGCTTGTGTAATTATGGCAGCAAGGTCATAGAGAGAAAGGACAAGTGATTGAGTGCCATTCTGGGGAGAAATGAAGAGAACCTGAATGAATTCAGAGTGCCAGGTCTGAAGAAGATTTAGCCTGATAGCAAGGAGTAAGTCATAAAGAAGTACTATAGTGGCAAAGTTCCACTGTGTGACTTTTATGCAGTTACATTTCATTACTGGAGACAAAATTACCCCCAAAGTGCTTTTGCATTTTTCCATCTACATAAAAAAAAATGAATTGGGATAGAAAAAAGAGCCAGGGCCACACAATGACAGTGTATGTTTGGCCATACTTGGATAGGTAAAGAGCACTGTGGACATCACCATGGTTCAGTCATTATGGTGACTGCAACAGAAAATTGCACTAGCATTCTCTTGTCTACATTGATTTTGAATTATGGTCATTTTTAGTATGCAGCATATCTCAACTGGCAGCTTCATTGGAGGACAGATTCTTTTTTGTTTGTTCACATTTTAGGCCACTAAGAAGATGCAATTGTCTATGTCACTCATTTGCTTTTGTTATATGAAAGATGATAAAGTAGAGCATCTTGGGAATTAGAAAAGTTGGGCTTCTTCTCTGTGAACATGGGCAGGGCACTTTAGCTCCATTTTCCAACTGCATAGTGGAACAACATTCATGCCTACCTCATAGGCATGAAAATCAAATGAACCAATGAACAGAAAGTGCTTGACCCATAGTAGGTGACAGATTTTCAGTAATTTCTATGGTAACATGTTTGATGCTGGGTGCTTGATAAAGAAGCTTTTATTGTAATCTTATTTATTTATTGAAAAGGATATTTAAGGGCAGGGGTGATTTATCATTATATTCCCAGTCTTCAGAATAGTGTCTTCCTCAGAATATGTGTCTTGCTAAGAAGGATTAAATAATAACCTGTCAAAAATTGGACATCAGGTGAAAGCATGAATCTGTGTCTGCTTGATTCTAAGTCTGGACTCTTAAAAATTTTCTCAGTTCTATTGTATTTTTTAAAAAGTGATGTAGAAGCTGGTCGAAATGCTTAGTATCTTCTTTTGCTACTAATTTTCAAGTTATTTAATTTGGGACTCTGAGGATAAGTAGTTCCAGCTATACCATTTAAAAGTATTTTCCCACAGGCCAACTCACGGCTGATATAATTCTTCTTTCAGGAGCCCCAGTTCCAGTTTTTAATGCTTCCTTGGCAAGGTTCACCTACCAGTTTTCTGAATGCACTTCAGCTTTAATATCTCCAAGATAGACTCCATCAGCCCTCCCCATCTTTTCCATCTCCCACATTCACCTTCCCAAAACCTTGCTTTCCTTTATGTCCTAGTAGTTGGCCACCCAAGTTAGAGACTTTGAACTCACTCTTTAGTCAACTGGTTATCAAATTTTATTGGTTCTACCTTACAAAGTGGTTCCAAATCTGTCTTTTCACTACAGCTGCTACTCTCTCATTCAGTGCTTTCACCCAAAGAAGTTGGACAGCTTTCTAATTGACCTTCAGTCAAATTGCCTTCAGTCCCTTCCCTACCAGTGTATTGAAGACATATTCTTTTTGTAATGAAAGTGGATCAGGCACAGCAGCTTAATTCTATCAGTGTTTTTGGTGCTCCTTCATCTTCAGAATAAGGGACTAGGCTCCCAACTACTGTCATGTTCCCTCCTATGTTCCTGTCATATTCCCTCCTATGGTTCATGTGTCTTTGACCTTTGTTGTCCACAATAGCTCAAGTGTCCTTGGTCTTCACTGTCCAGAAAAGCTCACTATTACCCAATATGTCAACATACTTTAGTGTTTTGTACATCTCTTTAGGCTATCTACTTTGCTAAAAATGATCTTCCTCTCCTTTTTTGGCCTTAAAAATTCCTGTTCTTTCCTTAAGGTTCAACCCAATATCACATCTGGGGTGAAATGCCTTTCCACCCTCCCCATCGGACTCAAGGAAAATTAATGGCTCCCTCTTAACATTCACGGAGCTCTTTCAATAATTTTTAACAAGTTAGTTTTTTATGTATATTAATGATCCATGGAATCTTAAGGTCAGGGATTACTTAATTCATTGGTGTCACCCCACCCCCAACACAAGGACAGTTAAGCTTTTTCTACTCAAGGAAAAATAGCACATTGTTGTTGTTTTTTTGTTTTTTGTTTTTTAAATGGCTGAATAACAACTTACAGAGTAAGAGGAATATGGTAGGATAATACAAATGCTTGGAGATTTTGTTGTAGCCTATAATAGGTCTCAATAACTATGGATTAATCTATGAACAAACTTACTTTATAAACACTAACCTTCACAGCTGGCACAATCTTATTTGATAGCAAAAGAAAGAACATCTATGAAACAGACAGATTGGTCTCAGAATCATTTGAAACTTGATATCAGCTGTGTGCAGTGGTGCACGCCTTTAATCCCAGCCTTGGGAGGCTGAGGCTAAGAATCACATGAGTTCGTGTGTTTGAGACTATCCTGGGGAAAAAAAAAAAAATGAAACTTGATATTAGATCACTCCTAATAGTAGTTTCTTCAGACCTTAAAGCATTCTTGATGAATACTAGAGTTCACTCTCATCATGCTCATCTTAGACTCCTATCATTTTCTTGGTTTCAAAAGCAATTTCCAGTCAAACAGAGGATCACATTTTCTGCAGTTATGTAAGATCTCTTATCTCTGGAACTTTTGTCATCTTTTTCATCTTCTGTGTCAACATTGGAAATGAGTTTTTACTTTCCTGTTAAAGGAGAAAACTAGTGTAAAGAAGTGCCATGCTAAAATATTTAAGTTCCTATTTTCTAATGTTTAGAGTCTACAAGTTCTTGAAGGTTTTGTGGTGGTATATAGGACCTGTCTTAAAGATAGTCAGAGCTCCCAGGGTGGGGTTCAGTGTTATAGGTACTAGTTCTGACCCTGCCACTAGTTACTTGAATGATCTTTGGGCATTAACCCAATTAGTTCTCTTGGGTCTCAGGAATGAGAAAGCCTGCAAATTTAAAATACCTAGACTATATCTGGACTATAGAAAGACACTGTCTACCCTTTCCAGCATTTGAATGAGGTGACAATTTCATTGGGAGATTTTATAGAACAGAAGTTTCTATTTTCCCTTAAGAAATCAGACGATCGGGCCACGTACTCTACATTTTGACTCAATCTATAGTAGCTACTCCCCTTAGAGCATGGACTCTGCAGGGCCCCAGTGACTTCATCATTTTTCCATAGTCCTTTCTCCTGTTCTACACTGAGGCAAAATGCCACTTGTTATTTATGGATATATTTGCACCCAAAAGAGATGTTATGAATATTTAATGACTAAAGCATGGGACCTGGCCCATCAGAATGGATACCGTACGCTAGAACAAGATCCTGGAGATGCCCTGCTCACCTCAGTAGCTGTTCAGTGGGAGTTCCAGGAGACCATGGAGGAAGGGAGTACCCTCACTCAGTGGGTTTAGAAGCTTCTCTACATTGATTGATGGCAACAATGCTAAGCTCAGTGCACACCACCTAAACATCAGTCCTCCTTGAACTGTTGTTTATTCAGAACACAGAGAAAGAGAGTGTTGTACCCATGTCTCTTATTGAAAACAAGATAAAGAAAGAAAACTGGACCAAAAAGGCAGAATGATTATTTTCTGGCTCTGGGTTGCTTTGTTCATTTATCAACAGGCTGCTATAGCATCTGAATTTCATTTCCTGGTACTAACCAATCCATAAACTCTTTTCCAGCCTAAGCATAAGGAGCCTCCAATTTTATCCATTTCATAAATGGGGTGAAAATTTTGCAAATCATCTTCAGGAAAGGGCACTGTTAGAAATGAAAAAAATCACCAATAAATTATCTCCAGTTTCTTATTGGGCTTTTCACTTTTAAAAGCACTCAGATGCTTTTTTTTTTTTTTAATTTAACCATGGCTATTTTTCAAATGGAATTAATGACCTAAAGCTAGCCTCATTTTCTAATTACAGTAAGAGACACTAGACAGGAGTTGTTCCAGACACTGACCCATCTTGGTACAGGGAGAGGTTCTGCGCAGTTTTGCTCTGACTGGCTTAGTATCGGGGTCAGGAAACATCTGTTGTAACATGCGGTCCAGAGGGTGCTCTGCTTAATTATAAAATGGCATTGCAGTGTCCCTTCAGTTGGCTGGAATTAATAGCTAATGTCTATACTCTCAAGCCAAGCACAATTGGTGATGTTCTTTTTACTAAATAGTCAACCTTAATGCTGAAAGGCTTTGGGAAGAGTGAAAAAGTGAAACACTTGTCCTTGGAAAAAGGGTACAGGAAAAGTGCCTTTCTGGAAAGATAAACAAAGAAAATTTTTCTGAAATCAATTGGGATACTCAGATGTAAGTCGGTGTGCCCTATGGAGGGAGTGGGGGGGAGCTGATTCAGGAAGGACTCAGGCTTCTAGAATGAGCAGTTCATATATAGTGTTTCCTCCTCCTGTTTGGAAGGAATGATGACAATGGAGAAGCAAAGGAAAAGCTGGAGGAGAGTAGATGAATGCTTGGAACACTAGACGATTCATTCACCTTGAATCTGAGGACACACTTCTGTAATGAGTTCATGCAGTCCGCTATGGCCCCAGAGGTAGAATTTATTCCTGGAACATGAACACTCAGGAATTCTTCATCATGGCGTGAACCTCTTATTAGCCTTGATGAGAATGTACCTTTCTAATTCCTCTTATTTGTTCATGGCAAAAGAGAGTTCATTGTCAGCAGTGTCTGCTTAGAGATATCTTTTGTCTCATAGCTTGTTGTAATCACTTCCAGACCAGTGGTATATTTATGATTTACATCATGTTACAGAGGAAGAAATCTTAAGGATTTTTTTACTCTAAATCTTTTTGAATTATTATTTTAGACTCATTGCCAGGTTTTTTTAAAAGGGGAAGTTGATGAACTTTTAAACATGTCATTACATGCACCGAAATAGCAACTCTTTGTTCTTAAGGAGTTTTCAGTGGAAATTTAAAGGTGTATGAATATGTGTGTGTGTGTGTGTGTGTGTGTGTGTGTGTGTATAGAAACAGGTAGAAAAGGAAATGGGTGAAAAAGAATATTTGTGGTGGTTCACTGAGAAAGTTAAAAATCTATATTTTGCTTTTTTGTTAAAAGTTGACAGATTTGAGAGGATCTTACCTAACACTTGGGGTGAGTTTAGGAAGGACAGTGCTACGTTAATTTTTAATTATGTCTCAGTTATCAGGAGGCAGTAACTTATAGGGTTAAGCCCCAAAGCAAGGAAATATCTCTAAGTCAGAAAACAAAGGGAAACTTGCATATTTCTAAAGATGACATCGGATCAGCCTGTGGATTTCAAGCAATTATGCGATATTATGATTGCCACTGAGTATGCATTAGTTGGAATACTGTTCTTTTTATTTCTCCATGTCCTGGGGTTGTACACTGAAAGAGCCCTGTTCAACTTCTCATGTCAGAATTTTGAAGGAAAAATTATAGTAAAATATGTTTTAAACAGTGGGGCCTTATGTGAGTGAACACAACATTTTCCAAGGCTTTCAAAAATCCTTTTGTTAAAAATATGGTTTTTATTTTGTTTCTTTTTTCTTTCTTTTAAATTTTTTCTTTTATCCAAGTTTTACCTCCCCTTTTTTTTTTTGGAAAAAAGAAGAAAGACATTTGAAAGGATATCTCTAACATAGCCTACATTTAGGGCCTGGAGATTTACAATGGATTTGTTTTAAATGAGACACCCCACACAGAAAATAAACAAGTGGGAAAAGTTCATCCATATATTTAACTTCACTTCTAACAACTATGGTGACAGTCAGTTTGTCTGAGTATATGTACCCTAGGGTCATCTTGTGAACAGAATGATTATTAATTCCAGTTTCTGTAAGTTGAAAGATAGGTTGTTCATAGAGTAGGAATTTCCTACAGCTCACAGAACTGAAAACTCAGCTCCCGTTTGCTCTAAGACATGAAATGTTCTTTTTGAGTTAGATTAATTAGAACAAAACAAAATAAAACAAAAAGCATGCACAGCAAAGCGCACAGATCAGGAATGATGATGAATGAATATCATATTTACTTTATTCCATGATAATCTGTCCCAAAGGAAAGGAGTAACATATTAGATGAATTAGGAGCTGTGTTTAGCTGTCAGTGTGAGAGATGTAACTTCGATAGCTTAAATCAGCAAGGGCTATCTCTAACAGAAGAAAAATCCTACCTCTAGCTCTCTGGAGTGTGTGGTGGCTCCTTAAAGTCTTTTTGTCTTTCCATCATTAGCCCTTGCTATCTCTCGAGTTCTCATATGCTTTCTCTAAGCTTAAAGAAGGAAGGAGAAGGGGAAAATGACATTCTCAGTTGGTTAACTCCCTTTAAGGAACTTTGGTAGATGTAGCTCATAACAATTCATTAGCCAAACAGTCACATGCTGCCTATAGCTGCAAGAGAGCCTGGGAGCTGTCATCTTAGGAGGAAAAATTTCTGCCCCCAGAGACATCAGGGTTCTTGTAATGAGAAGAACAGGTGGGAAAGTAGAATCCTCTTTATACACATACAAAGCATGCTTAGTATCAATATATTTTCTGGCCCAGGGTCCATTGAAACTTTTGCCCAATCACTGGTATTTTTCCAGCTATTTATGTAAAATTAAAGAAAAGTTCTCTGCATGAATAACAAAAGTACAGAAGATTCCTAACACTTTTAAATCTAAAAATTAGGCACATACAATTTATTTCTCAGAATTTATATTAGAAACAGTTACATCTTCTGCAATCATTTCTTCCCCACATACCAACAGCTAACCTTTGTATTATAAAAAAAAAATTAACATGTTAGAAAATTTTTCCAAGTGAGAGATATTTAATAGTTTTTCTTATCAGGAGAAATAAAACATATGTATGGCAAAAAAAATCCATCTGAACAATAAAAAAAATACTGGGTAAATAAGTTTCCCTTTACCCTGATGTAGCTATTAGTAAACATTTCTGGTATATGTTGTCCACAAATTTGTTCCACATGCATAAGCATACATGGGCAGTCACACACATGTGCCCACCCAGAAAATACTTAAAAGTCATGTATGTATCATTTTGCTTCACCCAAATGATCATATTCTGTATACATTGTTTTGTGTCATCTTAAAACAATTAAAAATATTATTGAAGAATTTTTTTTATCAGCACATATACTTTTATATTAAAAGAAGATTCTCTGTTAAGATAGGAATTTTTAAATGGGGCACAGATTCTATATTAATAGAGCAGTGAGAATTTTGCTTCAATATTTTATCATGAAGGCAACAGTGTCTTAGACCCTATGAAGGGAGACTTAACAGAGAAGAAAGGCTTGAAGGGGGACTCTGCCTCCCAGGTGTCACATTATTTCTAAAAAAAAGTGACATTCCAGGTCCCTAATAATAAAGTTGATTGCACACCAATCTGTCATCTGGTATAAATTTTAATAGTTCCCACTTTCATTCTCAAAATGACCCCTGTTTGGATGACAAATTTTATGATCACCCTACTAACAACTAAATAACAAGTCAGTGAGCATCAACTGCACAGATTAAAAAGTCCATTTAAACCACAAGACAGCAGCAATATGTCTACCTGGGACTCTGGCTTAGCTGCTATGAGCATTGTGATCTGGATAAGTTATTTAACAACTATTAATCTCAGCTTTCTAGAGGGAAAAATAACTGTTATGAGTAGTAAAATATTTGATAAAATAATACATGTGAGGGACTTGTCATAATAGTTTCTTGGTAGGACCCAATAAATGTAGCTATTTGTATTATTTTTTTCAACATTGCCTGGCCTCCCCTCTTCCAAAGAGTTTCATCCTTACTCTGCACAAAATTCCATAGGTTCAAATTCATTTAGAAGAATGGTCATCTTCTAAAAAGGGATTATGTGATAGCTACTTAAGAAGAAAACTTAGATGAGCATAATGTTAAGACAGAGAAGGCAATGCCTAAAGAAAATTAAATGACCCAGGGTCCCAGGAAACACTTGTCAAACATTGTCAAACTTGTCAAAGCATGGGGAGAATGAAGAATTGCCCAGAGGGGAAAAGATAACCTCCCACCCCAATTTACAGGCATGCCCATAAAGCTCAAGAGAGTAAGAATTGAGGGAAAGGCAGACCTTCACTCCAAGCTGTTGCCAGGGATAATAAAAACTATACCCTGAGCACAGTAGAATTGAGGGTGACTGAGGAAATGCTATCTTGATGGATAAACCAAAACTCTGGGAACCCCTACCCAGTGCATCCCAGGAAAGGATTGCGTGAGCAGCCTCCTGCACCCTATTTAAGCCAGGAGTCCCCCACCCTTCCTTGCAGTTGTTCTTCCCTGGACTCTGCCCATCTGGACCTCTCCCCAGATACACTGTCTCCAATAAACTTTGCCTTGTTTTATTTATTTAATTTAATTTATTTTTTTTTGAGACTAGGTCTTGCTATTTTTGCCCATGGAACCGCAGACTCACATTTCCCAGGTTACCACGGACTCAAGCAATCCCCAGCCTGGGATTACAGGTGTGCGCCACCACGCCCAGCTAATTTTTGGGAGTAGGTCTCGCTGTGTTGCCCCAAGTGGGACTCAAACTGCGATCCCTAGCCCCAGCCACTTCATAGGCTGAAGCTTACAGGCATGAGCCACCGTGCCCCGCGCCTTGCTTTATTTAGATGTGATGTGACTTTGAATTCTCTTACACTTACTTGTCAAGCACTGAGGAACCCCAAGATCCAAAAGATGGAAATAATAGGACAATGATTGTTAACTGGAGGGGTGCATCATTCCTGTTCACCCCCTTGCCTACTGAAAAAGAAAATGGGGGGGGGATGTAGTTTAGAACAGAACCGTACTTCATATTTCTGAGTTGATTCCATTTAGGTTTTGATATTTAAAATGTTTTAAATTTCAGTCACATTAGAAAAGACTGTTTCTCATACCTAGCAGAGGGAGTACATTCTGGAAAAGACAGAGACACCTTTGCAGTCATTTGCATTTCACAACAGAGTCATATTCATCTGTTGATAATAGAATTACTTCAAGGAGAAAACCAAGGGAACTTACAAGCAATCTCAGCATACTTTACTGTCCTGTGTGATTTTTCCATACATTTTTTATTTCCTACAAAAGCATCCCTTAATGAATTTCCCTCAAGCTACATATCAAACAATGAATAACAATTGTTTGTTCAGACAACCTGTAAAGTCCTGAGACTCTTTAGGGAAGGATAAAGAAACTTGTGCTCAGTACAGGAGTGGGGGTGGGAGGACAGAACTAGTGACAGACCAGGAACAGGTAGTTTCCCTTTCCATTAATTTTCTTAAAATTGAATTAGGTTTCTTTGAAAACCTGTTTTGTAAAATACCAATCTTTTTATGGTTCCACCATCTGAGACATAAAAGACTATTTGTGCTGTGCTGTAAATTTTGTTTTTTTTTTTTTGTTCATGGAGAAAACTCCATTTTTTAGTGTTCAGCCTCATATTACTGCTACCAATGCAGAACTACAAATATACTTGGAAGGGCAGATTTCAGGGACACAGTTTTCAGTTCCACACTTGAAAAACCTGAAGAATTGGGTTGGGAGGTTAAAACAAAAGGAGCAGGGAGAGGAATGCCTGGTCATGACAACAGAGCAGTGGATGTGGGGGATGACTTTGGGGTGTGTTGGTGCAAGCAACCTGTTCATGATGGCAATGGTAGTACAAGCACTGGGCTCTTGGCAAGTTTCTGGATTCTAGCAGGTACACAGGAAGGGCAGGCCAGGGCCAGGGAGTGAGGTAGAGAGTAGGGAGTGGGGGGCTGGGAAAAGGCAACCCCCCTCAGGAATCTTCGTGCTCTTTCTCTGGCCTCTTCCTCTGTGCCCTTTGCGTGCTCCCTCACCCTGGGGTGCTGCTGTGCTGTGAATTTTTTTTTTTTTTTTCGAGACTAGGTCTTGCTATTTTTGCCCGTGGAACCACAGGCTCATGTTGCCCGGGGTACCACAGACTCAAGCAATCCCCAGTCCCAGCTTCCTAGGTAGTTGGGATTACAGGCGTGCGCCATCACACTCAGCTATATATTTTTGAAACTAGGTCTCACTATGTGTCCCAGGCGGGACTTGAACTGCGATCCCTAGCCCCAGCCACTTCATAGGCTGAAGCTTACAGGCACCAATCACTGTGCCCGACTGTTGTACTGTAAATTTTGAATGCAGGTAAAAAATTCCCTATGTACTTACTGGTTATTTTAATGGCAATGAGAATAACATTTTACTAGTAACCTGACCCATTTATCTACAGATCTTAAAGTCCTTTGTGACTGTGGTATAGTATCATTTTGGCTGCTGGATGAGGGGGGGTTGCCTAGGACCTTAATTTATTTTCACTTTACAAAATTTCCTTCTCTTCCTTCTTAGGTAGCTAATTTTCTTTTAAGAAAAAAACATCATTTGACCCTTTAAGGACAGGGTGTGGATATTTATGGCTTTTGCCATTATTTTTTATCCAGATAATGTACAGTTTTCTAAATATATTTAAAATGATGGTCTCACTCCAATGGCTAGGCAAATCTCTGGGCTATAGGCTAATGGAAAATTTATATGGTATATGGTACCACAAAAATTTCCTTTTACCTAGATCTAAAATACTTTATGTCATTAACCACAAGAAGCTCTAAAGACGTACAGGGAAGTGAGTTACACTAACTGAGAGTTTGAGGAGTGAAGGCAAGGTTCGAAAAAACAAATCTGGGGGTGGTGGGGTGGGGGTTAGTGTTTTGCTTAACACTTGGCCAGGTTGTGACCTAATAAACTGATCATGGAAATAGAAAAATGTTCCAGGGTGGGTTAGAGCTAAATGGAAAAGTCTTATTTTACTTTGAGGGAATTTATTAATTTATATATGGAAAAGAAGAAAGTAAGGCAGTTCTCCCAGCATCAATACCAGCGTGGTGTTTGTGGGTGATGGTGACAAATCTCTGAGTTCTGCCTGAGAGATGCCATCTCACCTGGAATGTGCCCCTGGAACCTTGTGCCAGAGCCTTGAGTCACACTGAGGAGAGCACAGTGTGTGCAACGTCTCCAAGAGCACTGTGTGGGTCCTAGTTCACACTGTTGCAGAGGAGACATTCCCTTCCCTGCTTTTCAGAGGAGAAACTGAGTAATTTGACCAAGCCCTGCTATCAGGAAGGGGCAGAGCAAGGATTTGAACCAGGTCTGGGGAAGCTGGGTGCTCTCACTAACACACATAGTCTGTTTCCATATCACCCAGAGTAGCTCCTTGTCTTTCCTCTTATCCCTGTCTTTCATTCTTGCCTTATAATTTCTCTTACCTGCTTTTCTATGGAAAGAAAAAATATGAGCCCGAAATCCATCAATTCCAACATGTCATTTGTGATGAAAACATACTTAGCAGCAAGTAATTGTCACAACAGCATCGACAGAGGTGTGGAGATGGCCGTAACTGGCCCTGTCCAATAGAACACCCTCCAATAGTAGAAATGTTCTAAGATCTGCACTGTCTAGTACAGTAACCACTTGAAATATGTCTAATTTGGCTGAAGAACCAAATAGTAAATGTTTTGAATAATAAACAGTCTCATGTCATCAGTAACTGCTGTAGTAGATATTTCTTTTTCTTTTTTCTTTGAGACTAGGTCTCGCTATTTTTGCCCGTGGAACCGCAGGCTCTCGTTGCCCAGGGTACCACAGACTCAAGCAATCCCCAGCCTCAGCTTCCCAGGTAGCTGGGATTACAGGCACGCGCCACCATGCCCAGCTATTTTTTTTTTTTTTTTTTTTGGAACTAGGTCTCGCTATGGGCCCCTGGCGGGACTCGAACCACGATCCCTAGCCCCGGCCGCTTCATAGGCTGAAGGTTACAGGCACTAGCCACCATGCCCGGCCTTGTAGTAGATATTTCTGTATGTCTTGGAAATATAGCCCATGTCTGCAACTCACATCCAATGATGGGAAGCTCAGGAAAGGGCTACTTTACTGGTTGGCGGTCCCCAAGGATGCAGAATCATAGGTAAGAGTAAACATCTGTGTAGGTCTAGAACTGAGCACTGGCTTAGGAGAAAAAGCAGGTCTGGCTGGGGATAGTATTGTCTGTGGGATCGGAGTACAGAGGAAAACATAAATGACAAAACCTTGACCTGAACATTGACTAGATCTGTGATCTTGGGTAGGTAGGTTATCTATCCTCTCAGTGTCTTGCATCCCTCATCAGTAAAATGGATAGTAATATGATAATAATAAAGATAACGATGCCTGTTTTTGTGTACCTTCTAGATTTAATGGGAGTATGCATACCATTGTGTGATGTGAGAAGCATTTTCCAAATTGTTACTTCTTTTACAATAGCAATTGATATTATTTTGAACCCTTATATGGGGGATCTTAGGAGTCAGTAATACACATGGTACGAATATATCTAGCAGTTGGTGTTACTTTTTGACTAATTACAAGTGAGTAACATTGGACAAAGAGTTGTTTCCTAAAGCCGGGCATGGTGGAACATGCCTGTAAGTGCCAGCCTATGGAGAGTGGCTGGGACCGGGGATTGCGGTTTGAGTTCCACCCAGGGCAACTTAGCAAGACCTAGCTCCAAAAAACTGCTGGGTGTAATGGCATGCACCTATAATCCCAGCTACCTGGGAAGCTGAGGCTGGGGATTGCTTGAGTTTGTGGTACCCCAGGCAACCTGAGCCTGCAGTTCCACGGGCAAAAATAGCAAGACCTAGTCTCAAAAAAAGAAAAAAAAGAGTTGTTATTTAGACATAGTGGGGAAGATTTTTAATCTTAGGGTGCAGGGTAGCTCAGTGATATACTTGGAGTTCTGGGTGATTTTTGGTTGACATTGGGCAAGAATAGTATGTAGAGAGACTGGGAAGGTGAGTCCACTTGAATGTAAATTCTAGGAGGAAGAGAAGCCAGAATAGTGACTTGCAGCTAGCAGACACTCAGTGAATATTTGTTGAATGAATAAGTATAAAGTCTCTTGAGCTCTCCCAAGTCAACCCATTTACAAGGGCAGCAAAATAGTGGTAATGAGATACTTTTCACAAAGCACCAGCCTTTCATGTTTGCTTTGTTGGGAGAAAAAGTTATAAGTTTGAGCATTTCCTTTGTCCACCCCTCAGGCCTCCCTCCCCGTCCCAGTGTTAAAATAGGTTTATTCCATGTGTTTTCTGATTAGTTTGCATTTCCACTAATATGTTCTTTGAGTACAGAGACAAAGACACCTATCTCTTACTAGGCAACCAGTAACTACTTGCTGATTGGTTGAATTCTCTTTCTAAATGAGTGAAAAATCAAGGCGATACTTCCAAGAAGACAATATTTTCCAGCCCAAAGAGAAGGCTTCCTGAGGAGTAGGTGAATAGCCACATCATTTTAGAGTACACAGAAAGAAAGGTGCAGATTTTGCTCAATTGTTGACCACAGCAGGGAAATTGGGTGATCCAGAGACAGAGAGAGAGAGAACAAAAGTCCTTCTGTTTGTGCTTCCCATTCCTGTGGAAGATAACTTGAAGGATCCATTCTTCCTATTAGAATATATGTAAACATGATGAGGGGAGGGACAAGTTGGAAAGGACAGAGACATGTGTATTCTTCATTGCAATGAAAATAATGTGGAACTCTTGATTTGAGTTTTAGCAGGAGGAAGATGACAAAACTTGAACAGAAGGTATCAGGGTCATTGTCTCGGGAAACTCTTCACCAACAGGCAAATGAAGACTGTTAAACAATTCATTTCGAAATGGCTGCAAGTTATGATAAGTAGGTGAATTTTAACTGTTTCATAAATCTGTTTATTGTTTTATGTGTAGGATCGCTATCAGGTAACTCTTAAATAAACCTCCTTTAATTGAGGGCCCAATATCAAAATACAAGAGGATCTTAGTAAACCCCTAACTGCTTCTTTGGGACCCTGAAAGGGTGGATCTGTTTGCCTTGTTGTTAAGAGGAAGGAGGTGTTTCAGAATTAATAATTTAAATTAGGGCTGTTACAAGGGAGGGGAGAAAGAGTGTCAAGGCAGTGTTAAGCATCTGGGAAGGTTGCCAGCATGGTTTGCATGATAAGGGTGAATAAAAACATAAAGAGAAATATGGTCCAGTGGTTGATCTATTTCCTTTTCATTTTTAAGGGTGGTTTACTTTTAAACAAAATTGTGCAATGCTCAAATTTTTCAAGTTTTATTTTCAAGAACATAGCTGATAACAGACTTTAAAAAAAAAACAGAGTTTTTTTGCAAGTGCCCACAATAAGAGAATTTGATCTTTACGCCTTTTTTTTTTTTTTTTTAGCACCTTTCCAGTCGGCAGAAAGCGTACACTGATTTGCACAGGACCATCTCATCTCTGGCCACCTTGTGGAGCGCTACCTATGTTGCCATATCTAAAGGGGAGCCCATTAAAATTTACAAATTAAAAGCCAGTGGGAAAGAACATAATCTTGGCAACGGCCTCTTGGGAAATCTTACAACTGCAAGAGCGCCATGGAAGAGTGCTTTAAATACCATTGCGGTTCATCCAATCTCCTCGCAATTGTATAGGAGGGCATGTGGCCAAGGCCTCGCAGGGAAGAGGCCAGGGTGCCCAAGCTCAGGATTGGCTGGGGGGCGTGATGCTAAGCGAGCCACTTAACCCACTCTTGCTTCTTGAGGAGCTCGCCACATGCTTCTTTGCACATTCTTTTAAATCCTCGTGTGGTTGGCATTTGGAAAAATATCGACTGCAACCAGACATCGCAATCCTGATGACAGCTCTTGAAATCCCATCTTTCTCACAGCAACATCTACTGTCAGCTCCCCACCCCTGTCACCAGAGAGCTTCCCCACCCAAGTGGTGCTCCAAATAGAAAGAATTTCAGATGTACATGTTTGGCTGCCTCCTCTAAAGGCCTCGACAAATATTCAGATAGCAAATAGCCGGAGAGA
The DNA here is from genome assembly GCA_004024945.1 of Uropsilus gracilis. NCBI lineage: Eukaryota > Metazoa > Chordata > Mammalia > Eulipotyphla > Talpidae > Uropsilus > Uropsilus gracilis. The sequence goes on along the minus strand of PVHY01004390.1, from coordinate 58,098 downwards.
AAGGCTGCTGATAAAATTAGTTCAAATATTTCACAGAGAACAAACCTGACACCAGCATGATACACGATAGCTCAGTCTCAGCACTTCCCAACCTTTCCAAACCCTTCTGCCTTCAAAGCCCAAAGGCCTTGTTTTAAATTGCCTTTATTTTTTCCCTGTCCAAAGCCAATCCTTGCCACATACTTTTCTCAAAAGAAGCACCATATGGTTCTAAGCTAGATTGTCCAACCAGGAATTTTACATTACAAATGACTGTGTGGAAGGTTAATAGCCAAGGTCAGATATTATTAATATCTATTTGATTTTGTTCTTCAGGTCTATGATATCATCTCAGTTGCCTCACTGATTTATAACTTGGTAATCCCAGAACCAGCATTCGTTTTCCTGAAACTCTATTCAGGGCTTGGTATCAAACCCTCTCTTTAATACCCACTTTGGTTTTGTCTGATCAGTAGCTTATAGCCCTTGCTTTTATCTCCTTCCCATAGGTAACACTATATCTAGTGTCCTAGATGATTTCATTGATTTTTTTCACCCTGTCACCTTCTCCTTTTCCTACATTTCATTATAGAAAAAATTTTAGTCCTTCTCTTGAGAAGTATTTCATTGTGTTTTTCTCCCCAGAGCCAATTCTGCATCTTGATTTTTAAGTAAATAGTCTCCATGAGTACAAAGTCTGTTAATTTGTCTGTATCATATATGAAGCTTTGCATCCAACTTATCTAAAATCTTGTTTTTAACACCCAGAGGACTTTAACTAAAAATTTAACTAAAAATCTCCAGGACTTACTGTTTCCTAACCACCCTCAGGCTAAGAGTACTGGTGGATTCTCATCTAATCTCACACAAACCTTTGGTGTAGACACCATTGTTCTATCCACTTGGCAGATGAGGAAACAGTTTCAGGTGAGTTTAAGGTGCCTAATCCCTGTCTTTCTATTTCCAAAGCTTGTGAATATTATGCATTTTATTTGTCTTCCTTTAACTATTATGATGATAATTAGTAGCTATTTATTATATATGACAATTATTCAAAAGTAAGCTGGGAAATCTTTGCAAAACACATTTTTGTCTTTTTTTAAATTTGAAATATAAATATATATGTATGACATCATTGTCTATGCCAAGGTTTTTCCATCACCTTGTCACTCGCAAACCATCTTTTATCTCTTGTACCTTCCCCCAATTTTACCCTTCTTCCCCGCTCTTGCTCTATGTTTCAGTTCTGTTGGCAGTTTTAATTTTTTTGTCCATTTGTTTGTTTTCCCTGTACCTCTCATATAATTGAGACCATCCCGTATTTCCCTTTTTCTTTCTGACTTATTTCCACTAACACGATTCCTTCTAGCTGCATCCATATTACTGTGAATGACATGTTTGTCTTCTTTGATTGACGAATAATATTTCATTGTGTAAATATACCACATCTTTTTCATCCGCAAAACACATTTTAACACTAAAATTAAATCAACCTCTGCTACACTTATATAAAAATATTTTTCTTCTATATCTAAAAGTTAGATAAGAATATTTAACCAGTTAAAAAGAAGCATGTTAGTATGGAAAGTTTTTAGAGAGAAGGAAAAAGACCTCATTAATATTTCAGGATCTCAAAGAGCCCCATACTTAACATTTTGATATATATATATACTTCTGCCATTTTTCTAAGCATAAATTATATTTTTATAATTTTCTGCACACATAAATTTGAATCCTCAATAGTATTATCACTCCCCCACAGGTATTTTCTACTTTTTTTGGTTGCCATAGACACTGAAGTGGGATCAGAGACACAGTGTGATCTAAACACATGGTATCTAAAATGAAATCCAGTCAATTGACTAGATGAGATAAATCACTTAGTCTCAATGACTAAGTGATTGAATAGATAATATAATACACTTGTTCAAAATTCCAAATGTTGAGAAAGGTGTACATGAAAATCTCTTACTTTTGACCTGTAAGGCTGTCTTGCTGTTCAGAGTTTGAAGATTCAAGCTACCAACTGTCCTAGTAATCTAGTTCTTGAAAGCATATACATGAATAAGTTAGTTTCCTAAATTCTGGAATCAAAAGGACCAAGTCCAGAAGTTTTTCCCCAAACAAAGGTCCAATTTCTCAAGTCATCTATTCTACCTTAGAATTCTAGGTCTAACATATGAATGGATGAAAAATATGTGGTATATATACACAATGGAATATTACTCATCAATTAAAAATGACAAATTTGATGAATTTATGATAACATGGATGTACCTAGAAGAAATCATATTAGCAGAAACAAACCAGAAAGAAAAAAGAATTCAAATGGTTTCACTACTATATGGGACATAGGAAAAACAAACAAAAAGCCAGGTAGAAAAGCCAAAACAAGCTAAAAACCAAACTGAAGTATACATCTGGGTGGGGGAGGGATGATCAAGGAGGGGAGAGCCCCAGGGATTACAAAGATGTGAAATATATATAAATTATTTAATTAAGAAAAAGAATTCTAGGTCTTCAGATAAGTGCCAGACCCTTTCAAAGAGCTACATCTCTTTCTACAGGACTCAATAAACAATCATAATTCCATATAACCATAGTTAAAGGGATGCAATATAAAGGAGAGGAATCATTTTATTATGCATTGTCACAGAATAAATTACAAGATTTCATTAGGGAGCAAAAGTAACCCTTTTATTAGTCTTTACTACATACCAGTATTTGATATTTAATGGATATTAGTACTTCTAGTCTCATAGAGCATTTAAATAAAGAACTGGCACAGAGGAAGGCAGTTTGAGAGGCCCAAGATGATTTTACAAGTGTAAAAATTCTCATTATATGTTCCATACAATCTTAGTTATTTGGGAGGTTATTAAGTCTCTTAAAGAAAAGAAGGTTGCCATAGAGTAAGTTTAGAACTTTTAAGAAAAAAATGAATTGAACAAAGAATAAATTTTAAGGAGTAGGGTTCCACAGAGAACACTTTGGGACATGGTGTGGGATTTTGGTAGCTTTGGTATTAAGTAGATATATGAAATGGTGTTATATCATTAATTGCCTAATCAGGTAACAACTTAATAAATATGAATAAAGCTGCATTTTGAACTTTTTTACAGTGACTTGTTGAAGCAAATCTACAAGCCCTCATTAACCTTGGGTTCAACTCATGTTCTTCTCAAGCTTGCTGTACTGCTGTAGAGTGGCAAGCATGGTGACAGCCTTCATGACTGAAACATTATCACTATGCAAACATGAACCTCAGGTTTCTTCAGTTGAAACCTAAACTGAAAAACAAAAATGTTTTATGAAACATAGGCCTACCAATAAAAGTCACAGAGAATGGAGCAAAGTATTAGCAAACTTATCTAACCAACAAATATCAGTATCAGAATGTAGACAATCATCATAAATCAGTAAAAAGACACAAACAACTCAATAGAAAAATGAGCAAGGGATAGAAACTGCCAATTCACAAACTATAAACAGATGCCAAAATCCATCTGAAAAGACTTTCTGATTTATGAGAACATACAAATTAAAACAAGATATCGTTATACATCTCTCACACTGGCAAGGATTTTTTCAAGAGTTGTAAGGTGAGCAAGTTGATTAGTACAATTATTTTAGAGAATAACTTAGTAACAATTCTAGAGTTAAACACATGCATATTCCATTGGCCACTTCTAGATATAGGTTTGGGGGCAATATTTCCAACCTCTTTCCTATAGTGATACACAGAGGAAATAACATTCATAAAACACTTTGGGAGTGACCTGGGTAGCTTGCACCCTATAGGAGGTGACCTATTTGAGGAGCTGTGTTTGCCTGGGACCCCTCCAGTTTCTCTGAGGGTCAAGGGTTTCTCCATTTTTTACCCACTGCTGTACAATGATAGTTGGAAAGATATGCCCTAGGGAAGCTTGCGTCTGTGTGTTTGTGGATACGATACATAAAAATGTCCACCACAGAATTTTTATTATACTAAAATAAAACAAGATGGCAACAATTTAAATACCCAATGATAAAATGAATTTAAAAATTCTGGTATAGTTATACTAGGGAACACAGTTCAAATTAATGAACCACAGTTAAAATCAATGAGTTTGAAGTCTAGGGATGAGTTACAAAATATAATGTTCAGTAAAAAGAGCAAAAGGATACATGTGTATGAAAAATTTTAAAATAAAGCCACACATACCTGCATACCTATTTTATAAAAATATGGAAATATAGAAGGACAAGATACCCCTAACTTCAGGGTAACTATTTCCTCTAGAAAAGGAGAAAAAAGGCAGTAGGGGTTATGATGGACTAGGGATTAAAAAGATATCTGTGGCATCCTGGTTTTTATTTATTTTATTCTTTACTGATAATATATTGGTTTATAATATTATATAGATTTCAGGTGTACCACATTATAAATCAACATCTGTATGTACTACATTATGTTCCCACTAAAAGTCTCATTTCCATTCTTCATACAATTGATTCTTTTTTCCCAATTAACCCATATTTTCCACCTTCCCTCTGGTAACCACTATTTCATTCTTATAATCTAGGAGTCTTCCCCCCCCCGCCCTAGTTATTAGCTTTTGTTTCTTTATGTTCCACATGAGTGTGGAATCATAGTGTTTTTCTTTTCTGGATGACTTTTAATTTCTTAAAAACATGAGACAAATGTGGCAATGTAAACTTTGATAGACCCTCTGTGTTAAATCTGGTCTGTGGAACAGCCCTATCATGGAAAATAATTAACACACCTCAGTCATTTTAATGTGTATCCAAGTTAGAAATCTTAGGTCAAATATTTTTCTTAACTATCAAATATTTCAAAAACACAAAAAGTATAAAGAAACAGCATTAGTGGCCTATGTTTAAAAGCTTCCCCAATGATTCTAACATGTGATTCAGAGTTGAGAACCACTTGATATTAAAGGATATTCAAATTTTTTTATAAATTATATTCTGTGTCTAAACATTTTAATTTCACTGTTGATGCATACAATTTCATGGGAACATAAATGTGTAACAAGTCAAGCTCTCTTAGTATTCACTGAGAACTTCCCTTCTATCAGAACCAGTTCTCTTTTCTTGGTGCTCATGCTTTTGTTTTCTAGAACCACAAGTTACTACTCTTCCATTTAAGTTGTTCATCTCTCCCCCTTCCTCCTCCCACCTTTCTGAGTCCATCCCAACAGGCAATTCATCCAAGCTCCACAAACATAGGCTGTGAGTCATTCATATGCATTGCTTTTGAACATATTAAATAAATCCATATGCTTATCTACACTCCGATATAGGTTTTCCTTCAGAAAATAGAATACAAAAAACCATTCCAATGTGTACACTTGAAAATTTTTAAGCAGGCATCTAAATTGAAGCAGAAATTAAAAGTAACTTGGACCAGAATTTTGAACATTAAAACATTACAGCAAATTGGTAAAACATAACTAAATATATAGATGCCTACTTTATATCCAAAAAAGTTACTCTTTCCCTGCCACATACACATAGATAGTTCTTACCATGGCTCTACTTCAATCAGAGTTGGGTCACAAGTAGAACAGTAATGAATGTGACCTTTTCCAACATTCCTGCCCCTAAAGACTCTTTATTATCCTTTCCAACTTTAGAAATTCCTATGAAGTCATTATCAACGAATCAGAGCTTCAAATGGTTTGAAATAACTGATGTAGCCAGCCCCATTGAGTTGATATAGAATCAAAGAAATGACATTCTCCTTAGCTTGGGCAGTTGTGTCATGGATAAACGTATGATTTCCATTAGATTTTCTAAAATATGGAAAAATAGCTTTCAGACCCTCAGCACTACCTCTGGGGATACTTACTTTAGATTAGAACCACTAACTATAGTGCTATTGTCTTGAATAAACTCTACCAAAATCTGACCTCAGGGATAATAATGAAGGGAATGCTGAAATACAATACATTTCAACAGACCAGGAAAGCTTCCAAATTACTTAAGGTTCACTGAGAAGCAGACTGATATCCCACAGAGGCCAAAAAGGCATGAAATTGTGCCACAGGTACATGGTCAGACTTAAATGAGTTTTAATGCAGAATCTATCCATTTTTAAGGTATGATTTTGAGAAGGTTACTTAACTTCTTTGAACTTCAAAGAAACAAAAATATTTACTTCTCTGCCTGTTGATCAAATCTTGGTTTCTAACACCTTGCTCCAATAAAAGGAAAAAGACTTTATAGAGAAATAGCTAACTCCAAGGTGGGGGCAAGCAAGATACAAGATGATCCAGGAGCAACTATCAATATCAGAAAGTAAGGAAATCCTCCCACAATAAACAAAACAAGGGGTGAGATATGAAAAAGATATGAGATGACTGAAAGAACCCCCAAGGGCAAGGCTGAGGCAAGTTCATCGAGAATGGATTATGTGCTATTGGATTGTAACTAAAACTATAAAAGAAATATCCTTGAATCCAAACTGATATAAGTGATTGGATATATAAGTGAGAGAGAATAGACCCATCTCCATATAGAAAAATTCCAAATTATGTAGAATCTGCCTTCTCGAAGAGCTGGAACATAACTGGCCACCACTTAAGCTATACTTCCCAAGAGTAATTTGGAAAAGAGGGTCAGAGAGAGTAATGCTTAGTGTAGAAACTTGACAAAAAAAGTATTTCAGTCATGTATTCAAGCATATGTATTGACAAATCATATTGAAACGATATGATGTGATAAGATGTGATAAGGCACTTCCCTCAGGAGGACTCAGTGCAGTCCCAAGGATCCAGTATCACTATGAGAAATAGTCAGACTAAGGAACATTTTACAATAACTTGATCAGTACTCTTAAAAACAGAAAAGTCTCCCCCCACACACACACGAACTGAGAAACTGTCACAGTGAGAGGAGTCTCAGGTGACATGGTGACTGGTTGTAAATAGATGATAGCTAAAAACTCAGAAAGAGTATGAACTGTAGTTACTAAGAATCAATATTGGTATACTAATTTTGAAAAACACACTATAGTAATATAAGATATTAATAACAGGGGCAACTGTGTGGGGAGAATACAGGAAAACTCTACTGTCTTTGCAACTTTTGATAAACCTAAATTATTCCAAAATAAAAAAGATTATTAACTGAAATACTTATCTCACAGGGAGGCAGTAAAGGGTAAATTAAATAACTTCAAAACCTTTAGCACAGTGCCTGGAACATAGTATACACTAATAACTGTTATTGGTTAGCAGTTCTAAGCAAATTTAATCCATGAGTCACTTACCAATTCATTCCAGAAGCAGAATATTCATATCACTCAGATTACTTGGGGAGCATTAGGACAGATCTGATAACCTCCACTAAGTATTTATTCATGATTATGCATCATCTCAAAGATCAATGATCTTGAGAATCCGATTACATTTATTTTGCTGGGTTAATCTATTCCACCATTTTTAATGGGAGTCTAAGTAATAAATTGGACAATAATTCTGGATTATTAAACTTTCTTTGCAGAGTCTCCCAAACTCTACACAGATCTCCCAAAATTCTCTAATAATTTTCCTCTAACTTTATCTCCTTATCCAATGAATTTGACTTAGTCATTTTATGAGAAACGTGTTGTACTTATGTCCAACTCCTGGAGCATTCTCTGTAGAGCTCTGATACTTAGCATGAGCTTGAGTTGCATTTCATCATCTGGATTTGTTTGCCCCAATATTTCTGGCTTTAAATGAAACTCCCAACCCTTCCATTTTGTCTATTAAAGGCTTTGTGACCCTATCACCAAACCAAATTGGAAGTCACATCTCCCTCCCTGAGCACTTGGTTTAGATTTTCTCTTGAGCACTGGAGCAGGGTCCTACAATTGCAGGCACTCTGCATAATTTCTCCTACTTGGTCAATTCCCTCTGAGTTGAAGCAACACCAGTCCCACCTGGTAACCTTCTCTACATTTAGCACCAAGTCAGGCACATCTAGTGCTTTAGTAAACATTTATTGAAATGATGTTAATTTGGATGCCATCCAAAAAGGTCACTGAAGCACTGAAATGTGGGGATTCATCTCCCTTAGCAGAGCACTCTGGAGAGGGTTTTACTGTGTTGTCTGCAGGAACTATTCCCGAGAAACTATAATAAAGTAAAATGACAATATAAACCTCCAGTGACTATCTTCTTTTTTCCTATAAGATTTCTTTTTACATAATGTAATTATAACTCTTCCTCTTTATCAGAATCATCTTTTTGTTTTTTTAATTAACATTAGTTGTAGAGTTTTGGCAAATTATCAAATATTGAAATGGTTAAACTCAACATGTTCTATTTCTTTAAAGTCATGGAAGGGAATTTTAGGGTTGAATTACTGATCACTAATATATAAATAGCTAAAACAACACCTTTATCATCCATTTATCCACCCACCCACCCATCCACCCATCCACCCATCCATCCATCCATCCATCCATCCATCCATCCATCCATCCATCCATCCATCCATCCATCCTCCTTCAAAAGTGTTTACTAGTTGGCATGATATGTCAGGTGTTATGGTGGGTACCTGAGATTCTGGAGTGATTAAGAAAATCTCTTCTCTTAAGGATCTCCCAAATGAGTGGTGATAGGAGACAGATAAACATGTACAAATGTAACATGACAAGTGCCATCATAAGAGTAGATACTGTAGTTGAAGGCACATGCTCATAGAGGAATGATGCTTGAGCTAGAAATCATGGATTTCTCCAAGTGGCTTCCATGTCTTGTAGAGGATAAAATCACTGGGATTGATGTCACTGATGTGACACAATGAACTGTTCATTGACAAGTTACTGACCTGTCCTTTTTAGCCTCCTTCTGTGCAAGAGTATCATTGTGATACTTGCCTCACTGTATTTGTATTCACTAGGATGATCAAATGGAAGACTTCGCAAACTCTAAAGAACTGTAAAAATATAATGAAATAATTATTATAATATTCATTACAGGCAAAGGAGAATATTTTCCCCTTAAAACCACTTCATCCAACTTCTGCAAGAACTGAAAACTTTATGTGACTCTGTTTTCTCTCCGGTATGGTCAATGAAACAAACTTTTCTTTTCTGTTTTACTCAATGAGTACTGAGATCATTGGGTACAGCAACATTTTCAGCATCATTATTTGTGCTACACACATGGTTACTCAGAACAGATTCCTGGACAGCAGTTTTGGGTGATCTGATTTCAGAACCCACATTTTTAGATTGATTCAATGTTTTCAGGCTGCAAAGAAATAAAAATCAATTTAAAAATCAAGAGATATCATGCTTTAAGGAAGAAAGCTTGGATCTGGTTTGAAAATGATAGCAGTGATTGAGATGGAGAGTCAAGGCCAGCGCCTGAAACCATCTCGGACAGGTTGGCACGGGTTTTGCATCCTGGATGAATCCAAAGCAAACAGGCCTACAGGACATGGAGCCACATGCTTTTCTTGTGAGTCCAACAAATGTAAAGCTCCCTTAATCCACACAAAAATAAAACTGAAATGCAAGCCGGCCTAGATCTGCACCCAGCATGAACTCTTGCAGCACCCCATAGCTCATTCTCCAACCTACTGGGTTGCCTCGCCTTGAGAATTTCACCTAAAAAATTCTTCCTTGCTCCTCCCCCCTTCATACGCTTTTGACATTTTTTGCCACCCAAACAGCATCCCAAAAAGCCTCATTTGGTGACATCACAGATAGCCATGGGTTGCTTCTGGTATCCCATCTGTTCCTGCAGGCCTTGCCTCAGTGAGGGCGAGATACGAGATACGAAGGGAGTATTCAGTAGAGGCTGGCTTGGGGGTGGGGTGGGGATCGGGCCTTTGAAGCTGCTTTCTATCGGGCGCTGCAGCTGTCAGTGTTGGCTGCAGAAGCCAGCGATTGTCCTTGTAGCCCTGTCGCAGGCAGTGCACTGTGCCTTTGGATATTAATTGGGCTTTCATTATGTGAATGTACCCAGAGGCTTTTGCAGTCGATTCCTATATCTATATTGATTCTGAAAAAAAAAAAAAAAAAAAAAAAAAAAAAAAAAAAAAAAAAAGCCAATAAATAACAGCTCTTTCAACACAGTTTTTAATGTTTCCAATAATTAGTTTGTTTTTCCCCATTTTTCTTTTCTTTTTTTTTTTTTCTTTTTACACATTACAGCATAACAGATGACAGAATCTTTGGGACAATGAGCAGGCACATTGGCTAAATCACCTTATTACAGTTCCATATAGTTGAATGGATGCTTAATGCTAAATTATCAGATCCTAGCCATTGTGGAAACCAAGAAAGAACAATGCTCCAAAATAACACTATGGAGCTTCTGTGCGTTCATTGTCCCAGGAACTATTGGCACGCCTTCTACGGGTGTTCTCCATTGAGTCAGTAATCCCCTGAAATGAACAGTGGGGCCCAAATTCAGACGGGGAGTGAACCTCTTTAGTGTGTGGTATATTACAGGTCATTGAATATTTTAGGGCTTGGGTTTTCAAAAATCTTGTGGGTAACTGTGGGCAAAATTATGTTATTAGTTTCCGAACACCCCAAATTAGACATGTCATGGACTACTTGGGCATGCAGAAGTACTGTATATTATCCCACATAAAGTGGAGACAAAAGCAGAAATTGCACATCCGTTTCATTTCACTGAAACTTTTCAAAGGAAGGAAGGATGTTCATTAAAAGTTAACAGTGACACAGCTGTGCAGAGCTCTCAGTGAAAATGTCATTGTCACGGGAGCCTGACTGTGACCAAGTATCATTTTCTGTAGCAGAATATGAGGTGCCTGTGGTCTGTGGAGCTGGTAATGGTATTGCAAAGGAAGAGCAGTGCCCCCAAGAGTGTGAGGATGCAGATGGGTTTTGGAAAGTCATTGTTCTGGCCCTCATGCCAGAACTTGAATAAATAGAATTTTGTTTCCAAAAACCAGGTAGAATCTTAGTTCCTAATGAATTTCTTTCTTTCATCGCTGATCAGTGAGTATCATTTCCTTAAAATAAACCATGAATATCTCTTTGCCATGCTCTTTCTTTCCTCTCTCTCTTCTTTAAGTAAACTCTCACTGATACTAGAGCAAAAATGCAAAACAACAAAATCCAGTGGCCTAAAAAAACTGAATGTCAACAAAATTGCTGTTGCCATTTTCAACTATGTGTCATTTCTGCAACATTAAATATAGTCGTTTCTCATATAAATGCTGAGAAAAACAAAAAAGTGTAAACAACGGTGGTTTACATAAACATGGGAAGAGCACTATGTATTAATGTTAGGTTAGTAAGAGATTCCTCTTGAACTGCTTCAGAGAAATGTTCAGTGACAGCCATGGAAATTCAGGTAGCAAAGACAACAAGAAAGTGATAGTTTTGGAGAAAACTGCATGTTTTTCACTTTCAAGAGACTTAAAATATCCAATGTGATACTTTTTATAAACTGAAAAATGGGTCAAGTATGTAAATCTTTTTTCTCTCAGTATTTGACAAAATTCTGTACATCTTTATCTAACTCAACACTAAGAAAGGAATTAGAACCATTTTTAAAAAACCATCAAATTTCTGCTCGAGACCATGTGGAATCATGATTATACCTTGTTACTGATGTTTTCTTTCTATCTAGTAAGGAAATGACAAGCCAGCCAGTAACATTGGGTGAAACCTTTATCTGCTGAGGTGCTCTCCTGTAGTAGCAGTGCAAATGTACATTTATTAATTAAGGTATGTTAATAAGAAGGAAAATAAGATTCCATTCAAAAGGGTACAGAGAAGATATAATGGGAAGGCTTTGCCTTTCAGAGAGGATAAGATAAAACAGAAAAATTAGAGCTATTAAAGAGATGTAGTCATTCTGTCCATCTGTTTTTCTCAATTGTTTGGATGTTTTATCATTAATATGATATTTCTAATATTAACCTCTTGATTTAGTGCCCATTCTGTTCCAGGTTCCATGTACTGTGCTGACAGGATATGAAAATTTCCATACCATTAAGATTTATAGTAATGGAAATGGCACAGACTAATGCTCCTTGGTCTCATTTTTTGATGACTTTCGGAATGGGTTGTAAAAGCAGAGGGGCAAAAAGGACAAAGAAGGGCATTTATTTGCATCTTGTAGATTGTCTTCCATTTTCAGATTAATTTCATTTTGACTGACCTGACAGCAATTTAAAGTTTGTGGGAAGGAGTTAAAATTGAGCATATCTTTGCTGTTTCTTCTTCCTGAAATATCTGTAATTGATCTTCTGGTCTCTCCTGTTCTCTCCCTTGACCATCTGCAAGTGAACCTGTGTCTGTTCTGAAAAGTTGCTTCAACTAGCCTTCAGTCTGTTTGACAAATTGAACCTGCAAATGTAGGAAACTTCGCTAGGGTGGCCCTATTTCCTCAATTACAAAGAGAGACACATGGTCTAAGAAATAGGGGCACTTGAAAGAAAAAAAAATGGCTAAGTTATAGCAAATCTAGACTATCCCAGAAAAACCAAAGATTAGAATGACATTCTCTTTGGAATCGGAGGGTTAAGCTTCAGACAACCAAAAGTCAGCAGATACTAGGAATCTTTGCATGGTCTAAATGGACCTCTGACAAGATTCCGCTCCCAACTGGGTCTTTTTAGAAAGTTTGCTCCAGGTCACTTCCCTCGAAGTGACTATGTCAGCACTTGAGCCTCAGAGGCATGTAAAGCTGAGGGTCCTACACTTTGAGGGGTACTGAGGTATCTTTATGGAGCAAAGCAAGCATTGAAAACAGAATAGCAAGAACAAAGGATCCCTGTACATGCAAGGACAAAACTCTAAGGGCCACCTAATTTTGACATGTAAATGTTTTAGATTGGTGTCAGTTCAACGGTAAGTTTCTATGTTTGAGTGTAGGGATTGGATATTCTAGAGCTGCACTGTTCATACCCACTTGGGCTACCGAGTGCTGAAAATGCTGGTCTTAATCCAAATGTGCTATGACCATGAATTATACCAGAGACCAGCAGCTATTTAGGGCACACATTCAAAATGTAAAATAACTAACATTACAAATATTGATTATGTTGACATAGTACATTACATTAATATGCTAGAATATATTATTAGAATTATATTATTAGAATTAGTTTTACTTGTTTCTGTCCCACCTCCCCCTTTAAATATGGCTATTAGAAAATTTAAAATTACATGCGTGACTGTTTAAGATTTGCATTATAACACTAATATAGATAGTTAAATAGTGAAATGGAACATTGTTTTACAGACCAAGACAATAAATTTCTAGAATTTCCCTTTGCTTCACTCTTAAAACTGTAGTTTACAGTAATGCAAACAACCTAAATATAGGATGAGAAAATATATCTAAGGCCATATCTCTGTTTTATGTTTTCAGTTTTGAGCTTCTTTTGTAGCTAAAAAATAGGCAAAGACATTTTAAACAGAAGTTTAAAATATTAGTTTAAATACAAAAATTACAGATGTCTAATCTTCATTTTTAACTTCTAACATTGCAAGATTTAAAAATAATGATGAGCTCTCTGCTCCAAGATTATTAAAATGAGTTTATTTGGACTAGGTTTTAAAATTCTTCAAACTCAAAATTACATTTAGGTGAAAAAAGTCAACGCTATGCATCAGGCATTTATAATCATTAATTTAAAAAGAAATTAACTAGAATATTTAGTAGGAGTCTTTTTTTTTAACTTGCCTATATATTTTAGGTTTAATTGTTGGTTTTAATTAATCAAAAAGTATTCATGTAGTTTTGAATTAGGCAAGTTGGTAAATAAATATTCAAAACTTAATTTAAACAAGAGTATTGCCCAAACATACTCTGTGCTCAGCCAACTCACAGTATTTCAGATTCTTTCTTAGCATGTTGAAATCATCTTAATTGACAATTTTACCTTGATGCATGTAACAGCTAATCAACTATAACAAACAAGTACTAGATCAAATGCAAAACCACATATTTTTCTTCACTGGCAAGTCCTGGAGTTTAAAACTTCAATAGCAACTTTAAAGCATGCTTTCATAACAAATAGTATAATACAAATAGCAGAATGCATTATAAACAGTAGCTTTATATTCTGTTTACTTAAAATCATTCCACTTTGCACATATGATACTTAGTCTTTAGACATAAAGTATTTTCACTCAAGGACAAGATTCTTGTTTGAAAACCATGCAGGGATAGTATTGTTTCTTAATCAGAATGCAATAAAATAGTTGCATTCAGAAATGTTTTACCGTAGTACTTGCAAACCTAACAGGGATTCCAAAAGGCATCAATCCAAGATTTGACACCGAAAAGGATGATTTTGCAGAATAAAAGCTACAGAATTTTCCCCTTTGGAATTATTTTCCTTTATTTGTTTTTCTGGCTCAACTTTGTATTGTTGAGGCAGCAGGTAAGAGTCTATAAAACCATACATCCTAGCCACACTGAGCAATATACAAACCACAGCTGCAACTCAAGTTAAGCCACCAGCTAAGAATAAAAGCATCAGAAAACAAACCAACCAGAACCTAAAGCAAACAACATGCTTATCACATAATAACTATTGAATAATGCAAATATTAACAAAGCAAACCAAGCAGGGGGCCTCCATCTCAGGAAAAAGAAAAGCCAGCGAATAGAAGGTAGTGATTGGGAAATCAGATCGGCTCTTCCTCCTCAGTTCATTTCTAAGAAAAAGTGGATCAGGACTGACATCTGCTGGCCTTGTTAATGGGATGTACCCATTGAAACAAGGGTCTCAGAGAACAAAACATTCTGGTGGGGTGATATTGCATCACGCTGTGGGGAGGAGGCAAAGGCCTGGCTAGTGAGCTATCTACAAGGTGGCCAATCAACGACCATTCCTTCAGCCCAGCGAAGCCTCGGGGGTTTCCTCTCCTTGATATTTCACCTTCGTATATCTATGAATGTTTTTCTAATCATCCAAAAAGGGCAGAGAATATTATGTAGGTAGTTTTCTAATTATAATTACCCAAGAGCAAGGAAGACATGGTCACCTGGATACTTGATAGATATGACAATTTCACGTCTTTATGGAAAGGTTCATTGGGGAACCAATGACTTTAAAAGACTAAATGGGTGTCCATACCCTGTCTCCATGACTTTCAGGAGTGTCATTCAAGGGCATCATCTTTTGCACGTTCAAGTCTCTGCCCCATATGGATCTGACTTTTGTCATTCTCTCTTCCACATCCACCATTTCTCACCTGGAATCGATCTCACTGAACAGACAACAGATTTGCCAGATTTTGTCCTCATGAGTCCTAACTTGTAACCTCTGGAGTCTTAGTTTTCTAAATACAGTGCTATTTATCATTAGGTAAGGCAAGTTTCCCATTGAGATGGAAGCTATGAGAACACTGGAACCACATCCGCCTTACTCAGGTTACCTTTATGACACCTCACACAGTTCTTACAACATAAAAGTCACTCAAAAAATATTTACTAACTTACTTGGAAAATGCAATATACTCCCCCTGCTATCCCCAGCCTCCTTTCTCCCCCCAGTTTAGCTAGTGGTAGGTATGAACAGAGCATAATTGCCTAGTTTTAAATTGGAAACGCTAATTTTAATTGGCAATAAGCAGTGGGTACTCAATAAGCTACCCACCAGTGCCCAAATCCTTATCATTTTAATCTTGTCTCTTGTGAGAGAGACTCCTTCCAAATGTTTATAATTGCAGAGTCAGGTCATGGGTTATAAGAATTTTTCTCTAGAACAATTTTTAACGTTTCATTTTGACAACAGAATCAAAGCTAGTGGTCAGAAATCTTTTTGCACCCACCCTTTGCTTCTAAGAATTCCACAGTATGTTTAAAGTGTGTGTGACTGATGTCATGTACTCATGTGTGCCTGCCCTGTATGTGCACATATGTCTCTGGACATAAACAACTTACTTAAAAAAATTTTTTTATAAAGCATATGGAAGAAATGAAGCCTATAAAACTTTCCCCAGAGACAGAAGGAGGAGAAACCTGAAATTTTGACTGTTAGAGCATTTTAAGAGGTGTACTGATCAAGCACAATCTTTAAAAACACTATGAAAACAATCTAGTCTGGGATAAGGCTGAAGCAAATTGTTGCCTCAAACTGCATTCTGGGAGAGAGAGACAAAATGGTGCATATAAATCATTAACTTTAAGGTGAAAATTATTAGCTTATGTCAACAAATGTACAAACTTCATTTTCTTTTTTCACTTTCTTGGAACTTCTGTAATTTGTTCCCAGTTTACACAAAATAAGGATGAAATCATTTCACTTTTCATAAATATAATTGGAGTAAAGTCCTTTTTAAAGAAAAGATTCCAAGGAGATAGTTCTGAGTACTTACTTCAGGGTTTAACATTTTTAATGAATTAGTAATTTATACAATACATATATATTTAAAATCCCCTAAACTTAAGGAGTGTTCCCAGATTTAAAAAGATCTCAAGAGGAAATAAAGAACTTATTGAGTAGTATTCAATATTTATAACTCTAATTTCAACAGCTTTGTTAAAAACATGTTAATTTACATTTTGAAACAATTTGAAGGGGGAAATAGAAATCATCCTGCATAAAAACTTTGCAAAGCATTTTGCTTTTTATATACCATGGTAACCTAATAAAGACACAGTCACTTGGCAGATGGCGTGGCATATTAGCCTCAAAATAAAATACTAGATGCCAAAACTATTAACTCCAACGTGTTCAGAAATAAAAAATATATATATTTTGAATTTTTTAAAGTATTTTGCTCTTTCCTCATCTCATCCTACTGCAAAAAGTAGTCAACTTGTGGAGAGAAAAAAACCAAACCCCCTCCCTACCTATTCAAAGGTTATTTGCAAACACCAGAAAGTATTTGAAATTGGGAATCTGGAAAAGAACACCTTGGCTAACATTCTTAGTCCTATTTAAGACCATTTGGTCACCATACAGACTGTCTACCTCTGCATTGTTGGAGTGAATGTTTCTTTTGTTTTGCTCTTGCTTCTTTCCCTTAGCCCCTCTCCAAACATATGATGATGGAAAGAAGATCTCACCCATTCTGCATTCTGTGAGCATTCATGACATGATGCAGAGGAGCTCAGCTCCTCCCAGCCTAAAATAATTTTAATTTTAGACCAGGGTGAGCACCGTTCAGAATATAGTCTTGTCACTTTAAGAGATGATAGATTGTTGTCTGCAGCCACAGCAGGCAATGTGAATCACTCACGCCAGGTGGCAATGCTCCCATATCCCTATTTTAGGGTGTAATTGAACATGGGGGGGTGTACATCTTTCCTGAAATCTCTCCTCTTCTTATGGAGGCTGCCATCTTTACTTTGTAATTTTTTTGATCATAAAACTCTAAATCTAACTTAGATGGAAAAGAAGTATAGATCTTCTGCTTTCCTTCCCACCCCCAGTTTTACTTCTTCCTGAAATTCTCATTCAGCACATAACTTTTCTTCCTCAACTACTTCAGGATAAAAATAAGTTCCTAGTACATGAAAGAGTAGTGCATGTCATAGATTTTCTTAGAAAAATAATAAAAAATAAAAGGAAATTGTCTTGTGAGAGAATTAAATATCTTTACTCATAGTAAATCACTATCTTTTAAAATATTGTCATGTAATTCCAGTACGACCTAAAATGTCTAAAAATGCACATCTTTCTCTGCCAAAGAGATGTCATAATTCACATTTCCAGAAGGAATTCTGTGTCCAAAGAAGACAAACACAGATTCCCAGGAGATATATTCAAGGTCACCAGCCTACTTAAGAAAGAGAAACACCTCAGGCAGAATATTTCAAAGACATGAATCTTTCTGGGATGAAAATAGTTCTAATTTTCATATTTCAATTTCAGTTCCCCATAAATGGTACAATTTAGAAAATCTTAAAAGTTATCTGCTATTTTAACTGCTAGAAATCAGGCAGAAAACTCTTGCGTTGGGCTCTGATGTATCTAATATCCAAACTCTCCTTATCTAATATCTAGTATCTAATATCAGTTTCCTTTGCCACCTGAGAGTTTTAGCAGAGCTTACTGGTCATCATGAGAGCCAGCTAGAGAAGCATCAAGAAGAACATGCTGGACCAAGGACTCTGGCATTGGTGAACCAAGAGTAAAGGTAAATCCTCCAAATTCTTGATGAATAGGAACCCAGACCAGGAGCATATAGATATACTGAATAAATTAGGTCATTTCCCACATGTTCAAAATGTTCTTTTCTAGAGGGGGAAAGGGGTAAAGTTGGGAGGACAGGCACAAGAGATTAAGATGATGGTTCATGGGTGACAAGGTGGTGGGAGAACCTTGGGGTAGACAATGATGTAAAAAAAATGTGTGTGTGTATGTGTGTGTGTGTGTGTGTGTGTGTGTGTGTATGCAATCAATTTAAAGAAAATAAAATTAATTTAAAAAAATCCAAAATGCTCTCTCCTACTAGTTTGCTGTTTTGCTAAAATTTCCATTACTAAATCAATTCCTTTGACAATTCCTTTGTCTCCCCACCTTTATTTTAGAATTTCTCATCTTAGTGGCAATGAAGGTAGAATTTATGGACAACGTATGCACTTAAAAAGGCAGTCCTTTTTGGCAACACGATGTAAGCTCAAACAAGCTGGTACTTTTAGCCTGAGTTTTCACTTGGCAGTTGAAAGGGATTGTGGAGAACCCATTCTGCTTGTGGACATTGTGACAGCAGCAGCAATGCTGTCCTTTCAGGGGTAGCAGTGCCATGACATTGTTCCCTTTTGGTATTAGAGCCACTGTTGGTGGCATGAGCTTCAGGGTCCAGCCTTCAGTAAACAGAAGCATCTTTTGTTTGCTATGATTTGGGCTGTGGTTCTACTTCTTGAAAGAGACTCTGTAATTTTTCAATCTACCTGGGCACAGGGTTGGGTTGTAACTTTCAGTCTCCCTACTATGTTCTGGCTTCAAGTTCCTTTAAGAAGAAACACATATAACTTCTGGTTGAAGCCATAAAGACCTTCTATAAGATCCTCCATAATGTCTCTTTTCTATCACTATTAGCACTAGTGATGCACAGACTAATTTGGAAATTGCATGTTAAATATGCCACAACAAGGATCCTGCGATAAGTATAGGGAGCAAAACTTCCTTACCAATTAATGTTAGAGAATGAGAAATAAATGCCCATTATATCATGCCAATGCAATTTCAGTGTTTATCTTTCTAATGGTCAAATTTCCCTAACCAGAGTAGACATTTGTATCAGAAGTAGAACGTTTCTAGCTGGGTGCAGTGGCATGCGTCTGTAATCCCAGCTACCTGGGAGACTGAGGCTAGGGAGCACTTGACTCCACGGGCTCAAGACAACCCCTGGCAACATAGCAGAACCTAATCTCAAAAAAAAAAAAAAAGGTAGAATGTTTCTGTAACGAAAATTTATTACTGGGGTCAGCAATGGGAAATAGCTGTGGATACTGAAAAGATTAAGAATTAAGTCAGGCACTGGCAAAATCTTCAATACAATTCTCTTCTGATGTAGCTCAGAAGATAGACTAAGTGCTGTTCTGTAGTTCTAAGGGGAAGATTTGGGAAACAGAATGCTTGCAGCAATTTGCAAAATATCATAGATGAACTCGGGAAAGAATTGGCTTGCTCTCAAACAAAAATTAGACTAAATGTCAGAAACTAGAGGTGTTGAAAATTTGGAAAAACTTACTGCTTCCAAAACTCAAACAGAAAGAAATCAGATTAAATAAGGCTTAGCCCTACAGCTAAAATCAAACCATCGGTGAGGTCCTCCTATCTAGACTCCATGGCCACAACGGGAAGCGAGAGTCATGGGGAACAGGAGGCAAAACCTACACCAGACTTGAGAAGTATGACTAGGGAAAACACTTGGGTACAGCCACTAGTTTTTGAAGTGTTTGGAAGCAACTAGATTAGAGACTTACTAGGTTTTCCAGGGAATTCTACTGTCCAAGAAGACATAAGGTTGGACTAAAATAAGCCTTTGAATATCACAAAGAATTTTTGGCAACCCCCATCTCTAAGTTTATCAGTACTCAATGGACTTTGGAAACTATGCAGCCTCTACAGAGGGTCAAGTTTTCATCACCCACATCAGAAGTGACCAGGGAGGTCAAGGAGAAAACGGAGAAAGGAGAAACTTGCAGATGGTGGAGCCAGCAGTCAGGGGAACAGTAGACAAAAGAATTTCTCCCAAAAGGCAGATTTAGCATCTATTCTAGAAGTTTTCTTCACCTCTAGGGGAGGGATTTTAGAAAAACTGCCCACTAGATTTTAACATGTTTACATAGGAGTGACCACTGCTTCTCTTCTCTTCTCCACAGGAGCAGCTTACTGCATTGTCTTTGTTCCACCATTATATTGGATGTACTAGGAAGAAGGTGATAGGTTACTTGTTTTTCTAGTTGCTGGGAGCTGGAGCACGAGGAATCATGGGGTGCTGACCTTTTGGAGAAGAATGAACATCACAGGAGAATCTGGACTGATATCCATACTTAGGAACTGGATAGTATTTTGGTTCACCTACTTGGGGAGAGGTGACTGTGCTCTTTATTGAAGAGGAAGTATAACTACATTTTTGGTGACAAGAGGATGGGATGAAACAGAGACTGGTGAGCTGTTACTCTTTTTATCGGGCCCCACCTGGAACATATTTCCTAACCTCTTATGCAGTAAAGTGTTGTTGTATGACTGGGTCTGACCAATAGAATGAGAACAGTGTGTCGTTTCCAGAAGAGAAACTCCATTCTCTCTTCTCTCCCATCTGCCTACATAAAGTCGAGGCTCAGGATGAACCTCCATCACATGCCAGAAATGTTAACACTTTTGTCAGCCTGACTGGCTTGCTGACTGTGTGGGAAAAAGCCTCCTTTTCTTTCCTTCAAACATCAGTTTAACTTTGAGTGAAAAGCAGATATTGTTTAAAAGCTATGTAAAACTCATGGCTTATCTTTTAATGCAGAAAGCATGATAGCTACACAGTAGTATACTAGTACTGCTTTTAATCCTTTCTGTTTTTTAGGCTTGATTCTGTGACTCTTCTGATAAATTTGTGAGCTTCTGAATATCCTTTTACTTTATTTCTTTTCTACTTGTCACCCAGAATTCCTATTTGCAACTTAGAAACTCAATTGACACATTAGTTGTAAAAGTTAAAAATAAATGCTGTCCTTAACACAATGTCTGACAATTATTCTACAAACATCAAACTTCCCATTGACTTAAGTGGAAGGACCAGTTTAAAACTTCCATGAATCAGTAGTAGGATCCATAATAGAGTCAGATAATATCTCAATGCATATAAAATAGTTATTATTATTATTTTTTATTTTGAGACTAGGTCTCGCTGTTTTTGCCATGGAACCGCAGGCTCTTGTTGCCCGGGGTACCCCAGACTCAAGCAATCCCCAGCCTCAGCTTCCCAGGTAGCTGGGATTACAGGTGCATGCCACCACGCCCAGCTATTTTTTTTGGACCTAGGTCTCTCCCCTAGGCGGGACTTGAACCGCGCTTCCTAGGCCCGGCCGCTTCATAGGTTGAAGCTTACAGGCACAAGCCACCGTGCCTGGCCTAAAATAGTTATTTCTGATGAACTGATCAACTATTTAGCAATGCCATGAGGAAAGTGTTTTATATGTGATGGGTAAATTGTGATGAGACAGAGAGAAGAAATCTGTGATGTAAATAGGTTGGAGTGGATCTGGGGAAAAATTAATCAGGTACATGTCCCTGCTTAACTCAAGTGGAAATGAGCAATACAAGGAGTTTGAGGGAAAACACACATGTTACTTAGTTTTTCCTAGGAGCAACATTGATCTTGAATAGTATATAACAATCCAGACAGTGTGGATGGAGATGAAAATTCAGAGCCTTCTCAGGATGAGAAGTGACAAGGAATATCTGAGACACAAGGGCCACGCTGGAATATAGGATATTTCCAAAAGTGACGTCCTTAGTTCTTATGCTGTAAATTTGTCTGTACAGGAAAATATTCATATGCAAATATACCTATATATATGGTTACATTGCAAATCATAGGTTTAGTTAGCTTTGTTCTTGGTTGTAGGGAACAGTGTTTACATTTGCTCACTAGGGGATGTTATTATAAAGATATTCATGGCAATTAAGAAGATGGATTTTTCCAACAATTCAAGAACATTGGCCATATTAGCTGGGTTTCATCAATTTGGAACTGCAAGATATTTAAAGTCTACATTTAGCTCTAAAGACCTCTGGAATCTAAATGTGTGCATCTTCACTCATCTAGGCCATAAGCATATTTCAACTACTTTTTATATTTTCCTTGTCATAAGCTAAAACTGGTTCATTTCTTATTTCCTTCAAAGTTCTATCATTCTGAGGGTGTATATCTTTGCATGTTCCAATATGGTGACTTGAGCTCTAACCATCACTTCCAAATTTCAGAGTTCTTTCTTCAAAGGGAGGAGTTCTAGGATTACAGAGGAGGGAAATGAGAAAAGGGAAGAAATAGTACTCAGAAAACCAACCCCTAAAATATCCCATCCATGGTACATCTCAATCCCCCCTTTTCTTTGAAAAAAAGGAAAGAGAAACCACACAGTTCCTTTCTCCTCTGCAACAACCACAAATAGGAAAGAACTTATCTCTGAAGAAAAAGAATACAAAGTAGAATTTGAAGTACATAAAATATTTTCAAAATGATAACAGAAGATATTAGACACGCTAAAAAGGAACACTTACAAAAATTGACAATTAGGCTGGGCATGGTGGCGCGCACCTGTAGTTCAAGCACTGGGAGGTAAGAGGCCTGGGATCGCTTGAGTTTGTGGGTTTGAGACTTTCCCAGGCAACATAGCGAGACCCGATTTTGAAAAAGCAGCCAGGCATGGCAGTGGGCACCTGTAATTCCAGCTACTTGGGGACTGAGGCTGGGAATTGCTTGAATTCGTGGGGTCAGGACTACCCTGGGCAACATTGACTTAGTCTCAAAAAAAATTAACAATTAGAAATTTAAAGTATGAAAATTGATGCTGAAGTCAAGGATGCTCAATATAATAATAATAATAATAATAATAATAATAATAATAATAATAATAATAATATGAAAATACAGGTACGTTGGATTTATTGCCCAAATTTAAGCACTATTAATCTTTTCAACTATGCCTTATCTCTTGTGGGAATATCTTCTGTGTTTTGTACTCTGAGACACAGGCAAAATTTTAGAGACTGCAGGAAGATGTCAGGTTGTTTTAAAGCTTAAAATTTAAACGTGGGCTAAAATATCTTAATTTACATGAGCTAATCCTACCATTTGCTAAGTTCCCATTTACTTCTAAATGGCAAATATTTATCATCAAAATAATATTTTCCAAATAACTAGGCAAATTCTTAGAGTTATATATTCATAGTTTTCGCATTTCACTTCTTATGACTCCATATTATATATATATATACATATATGTAGTACATATATGTATATATATTACATATATAGTTATTACATGCAATATTTGGTTATCTGGTTTCTGATGCTGGACTCTGTTATATATTCAGCCTTATGTTTGGAATCATTTATTGGAATAGTCCAGTATTCATGCCAAGCTGAGTAAACTAGTATTGAAAAGGTAGGAGAGGTAAGAGGTTTGAGAAGAATTCACCTAAGTATGACTTCTTCACTGATATTTTAAAAATAAACACACAAACAAAAAGGGCTTTGAATTCAGTCTTACAATGGATATTGTAACGGCAGAAAGTCAAGAGTCAAATCAGGAGTATAAGGGAAGGGTGCTTCTGTGGCCTCAGGTAGAGACTGCTTTTACTGCTCTGGGAGTCTCCCCTTCCTCACAACACCATCTCCACTTGGTTGGCTCCCACTTCCCTTCAAATAATCAGTCTCCTGGATCTGGAGCTGAGAAGTGCTTAGCACAAGCAGATTCATAGTTTATAGCCATAAGAAATGTTTAGTTTAAAATTCAGACTTGAGGGGGATGCAGACCTGGGCTATAGAGGACAAGGTCACTGCACATGTGGATTGTAGGGTGGACTTCAGTGGGCAGAATTATCAATTTGTTAATGGCTTTTGTTGAATAAGTTCATACTTTTGTTGAAGTATGGCTTTTGTTGAACAAGACAGACTGGGTCAAGCCTTTGAAGATGCTTGACCTGAACCATCTTCAGGTGCTGAAGCAGTATTAAAGTGGAGAGTTCCAGTACTCTGCAGATTACAAAAATTACCTGATTTTCATCAAACATTATTCTCTCTTTTTCTTTTCTTTTCTTTTTTTTTGAAACTAGGTCTTGCTATTTTTGCCTGTGAAACCGCAGGATCTCGTTGCCCGGGGTACCACAGACTCAAGCAATCCCCAGCCTCAGCTTGCCAGGTAGCTGGGATTACAGGTGTGCGCCACCACATCCAGCTATTTTTTTGGAACTAGGTCTCACTGCAGGCCCCAGGCAGGACTCGAACCCTGATTCCTAGCCCCTGCCGCTTCATAGGCTGAAGCTTACAGGCACCAACCACCGTGCCCAGCAAATATTATTCTCACATCAGAGGAAATTGCAGTTGCTACACCATGTTGACTCCCGAGGATCCCATCTGTAACTGGAGAACGGTAAGTAACAGTGCTGCGGATCTCTATTTTGAAGAAAATGTCAACCCATCCCTGCAGAACATCCCAGAAAACCACCTAGACACCACCCATGGTTCTCCAGGCAAAGGGAGGAAAAGGCAGGAAGAAACTCTGCCTCTTTTATTACCTGCACGAATCCCTGAGAAATCCCGAGATGGCATGTTGCATCCAATGGATAGACAAAGCCAAGAGCATCTTTCAGTTTGTATCAAAGAACAAAGAAAAGCTTGGGGAAAAAGAAAAGGCAATCGGAAGACCATGATGTACCAGAAAATGACCAGAGCTCTGAGGAATTAAGTGAGAACCGGGGAAATCACCAAGATCCAGAGAAAGCTACCAAGTTAGTGAGGCCATTCTCCAGAGACTCTCTCCAGCTTATTTCTTGGAAAAGGAGTTCTATTCAAAGTACATTCAGCCTGATCAGAGCTATCTCAGTTTAAATACCTGGCATGCAAGTTATAATTCCAAATCAACCAGCTAACCTGAGCTAAGCCACCCTGTGCTAAATATGCCCTCATGTGTCATGCCTTCTAAACATCAGAAATCCCTACACATTTCAGGGTTAAAAACATATTCTGAGGGAAAAAAATTAGTTCATTGTCCTGTCAGTGAGTAACTTGAAAATGACCAAATCCCTTTTCAAAGTATAAACTCAATGGCCTTATTCTGTCTATGCAATACCTTCTTCTAGACAAATAATGCCTGTAGAGATGGTTTGATTTATATATTGATTTAAACATTAGGTTTTTTTTTTTTGTAAAGGAAAAACTTAATCTACAGCTGATGAATTTAAGCAAAAAAGAAGAGTGCATATTTTAGTGTTCCTGCTAAAATATGTTCCTGACTTGAAAAGCTGCTGTGGCTACCTTGGAAAAAAACAAAATCAGTTTCCTTCTCATTTCTGAGAAGATATAATAGAGGGAATATCAATTTTAAAGATAACAAATTTCAGGGATTAGTCTTTTGGTAAAATACTGTTATCCTTGCTACTTGGCTAATGTCAATATTTTTCCCTGGGAAGGAATATGTAACTTCTTATTAGACCTATAACTGATGCTCCAAAAATACAGATTAAAATGTAATCAACTATGATTCTTGTAGATGTCTGTTTCTATTTTGACATTGTAAAGCGAGCAAAAATATTAAGATGCTATTCATTTCGAAATCTCCTAAGCATCCCTGACATTCAATTACATTCAATTCATTCTCACAAAGCTGCTATTAAATGAAGACAAAAATAAGTCTCAGTGAACACCCATTACTGGGTATTTTGGTGCACAGTTCTGGATAGTGATTCTTAGACTGACATCATGTTGGTTTCAACATTGTGCCTGTAATACTTATACAACCCACATTTACAACCCATACAGTCTATCAATTGCTCTGTTGCAAAAATCTTAGCAGAATACAGATAAATGTCCAGATGATGGGGGAGGGGTAGGAATTAGAATGGTAGAAGAGTTTAGCAGATTCTACAACCTGCTTTTCCTGTTGGCTCAGAAACTGATGATGCCTTAGATAACATGATCCCAATAAGGGAACACATGATTTTCTTAAGCATCCAGAGAAGGAAAAAAAAAAATATTTTAGTAGGAGAGAAACCATCTCTGCATGGTCTTGGTTTTTCTTGGGGGGCTTTCCCTGATTTTCTTAGAATGTGTATGGTAGTCAGCATCCATGATGGCTTCCAATACATCCCCTCTTGGTATTTACAGTGCATACCCCTCTGACATTATGTCAGGATTTGTCTATGACTAACAGAATATAGCAGAAATGATGGAAGTTGCTTTTGAGGCCAGGCTATAAAAACATTATGGCTTCTGTTTCTCTCACAGATCATTTTATCTGGGGCTAATTGACTGTGATGTTATGAAGAGTCCTCAGGAGACACTGACTAGATGAGGAACTGAGAGCAAAAGCCACAAAAGTTTTCTTGGGGGAGGATCTTCCAGCCCCAGGCAAGACATCTTGACAGCCATTTTAGGATTGACTAAGCCACAACTCCTGCCTAAGCTACTCTATTCTTAACTCTTAAAATCAATATGCAATAATAAATGCTTGTTGTTTTAAGATGCCAAGTTTGGGTAATTTGTTATACAGCAATAAATAATGTATCAGTTTAGATTGTCTTTCTATATGTTACGACATAATTCATTTATTCTAGATTGCAATCACTTATTTATTTATGTATCTGACCCTGTTATGGACCATTTCTGCTTTAAGGAAAAAGGTTTAGTTGGTTATCGAATCTCCAAGACCTGGACTAGTGCTTGGCACACAGAAGGACTCTACAAATGTCATTCAACAAATGTGCATGTGAGATGAGACTATGTCTTGTCTATGATTTCACTGCTGACTGAAGAGCTAGTTAGCACAGGTCAAGGGGGGCAGGTCTCTCCAAATGTGAGAAATTCATAATGAACTTTCATGTCTCCTCTTCTCTTGGTCAGTCTCCCAAATACCTTACAAGTCAGCTTTCACCCTCTTCTCACTGACCACAGGGCGCATGGAGAGTAATCTGAATCAAGGGAAGGAGCATAACTCAGGGGAAAGAATTAGAGTCGTGGTAGTTTATTCCACCTCTTTCTAACTGAGAAGGAAGAGTTTCTGCAATTCTCCAGACTCGAGACACAATTGTGGAAACACTCCCTAGATGGGACTGCTGGAGCTTGGAATATATAATTAAACTGAACCAAGGGACAAAGCAAAAGTAGGGTGGGGAGAGGGGGTTTTAAAAGGTTTTTATTTAGGAACTTTTACAAATGTCTGTAAAGAGGAGGCTAAAAGTTCAGTTACTGCTCTAAGTGGTGTGGTGTCTGGTTACCAATGTTCTAGGACAGGCACTTCCATTGAGGACCCAGGCCTGCCCACTTTGGGAGAGCCGCGTGACAAGCCACGACTCCCCCTTCCTCAAATCACACCTCTGTAGCTGGCAGCTGCCACCTCTAACTGGAATAATATGCAGGGGAGGTTTCCAAAGAAGCCCCAGATGTTTCTTAATGGGGGCCTTTTCCCAAACTCTGTCTTATAATCTGTTGATAAAGTCTTAACGTAGTAAGTCTCTAGTGGAGAGGATGATAATGGAGATCACATTTGGGGACAGGTGTGTCCCCAACGCCCCCCAAAAAGCACTCCATTTTGGCTCATGCAATGAGGTAAATTCAAAGAGACTTTATTTTTTTTGCAAACCCAAATATTAAAAAAAAAAAAGGGGGGGGGTAAGCATGGTCCACCACATTATCATTTTCCATTAAGGACCTTTATGGGGGAAAAACACAATACTCAGCCTGATATTGTGAACAGAGTCCTGAGCGCAGGTCAAGAGAATTTGATTTCAAATCTCTCACCTATCACTTTGAATTGTCTAACTTTGGGCAGTTTAACTTTTCAGAGTCTCAGATTTTTTTTAATCTGTAAAGTGAAAACACTAATAATTACCTTTTAGCACTCACTGAAAACATGACAGCTTATTCTGAATAGGGTTCTGAAGGCCAAAAGAAATAAAAAAGCTGCAAGTAGAATTTGGGAAAGCTTGATTAAATTTAGGGCCTGCAGAAAAAAAGTAAATCATAGGATGCCTACCAGTTTAAGAGGTTGCGCTTGCTATTTCCAAAGGTAATTTAATATCATCCCAGGACACATAAAACCAGCATGACCCACGAGAGCCGCAAAAGCATACTTCCATTGACCATGTCAAACTAAGTCTTTTGTTTTGGATTTTCAAAAGAATATTAATAAGATCGAGACTTTGCCAGAAAAAGCCACTAAACTAAGGATACCATTACAAATGGCTTGCAAAAATTAGTAGGTCTACAAAAATCCTATTTGGACCAAAAGTTTGACTTATCATTTCTGTCTGTAGAATTATTAGTGTTCATTTGCTGTTTTTATTATCGTTAGATAAAATATTGTTATACTGAATTTACACACGTCTTCTCTGAAGTCCAGTGAGATCCAGATCTTGTCCAGCTTTCATGAAAACTATACATAATTCTAAAAGTGAAGATACATGGAAACATTACTGAACAGCAAAAGGCCACAACCTTTTTCTTTTCAAATTAGTTTAATGGCTGAACAAAGGTTCTACTTCTTCATGCCTCAGCTTCCACATCTGTATAATGGCATCAATAATATTGCTTACCAGATAGGACAGTGAAGAAGATGAAATGAATCAGTAAATACACAGCACTTCAAAGCATTATTAGCATATGCTAAATAAGTGATAGTTGTCATTGAAATGATTAGTGGTCATTTTAAAGGGAAAACATTTTAAAGGGATTCAGTTGAGTGTGGTGGCACATGCCTGCAGTCCAAGCTCTGAGAGGCAAGAGGTTTGGTATTGCTTGAGTCCGCGGAATCAGGACTACCCCGGGGAACATAGTGAGACCTAGTCTCAAAAAACAAACAAACAAACAAACAAACAAAAAACCCCCAAACAAAAACCCAAGGTTTCAAATAAATGTTACAGGAGATTTTAAGTGTGGTTCTGATACACCAAATTCTAAAATATGAGATCCTAAGGTCCCCTTTGAGTCTACCAGTCAGGCTGAATATTTCTCTTCAGGTTTCTCTAATAAACTTTACATAACTCCCTCTATATATACACATTGCCAGGTAAGTTAAAATCAAACAACCATTCTTTGATTTTCTCCTGTTGAGTAGTAAGTTACTACAAATGTGCTAGTTTATACACACATATACTATCTCATAGAAGTCCAGACAGTGTTCCTTGGGTGTCCTGTGTTGGGTCCTATGAACTACAATCAAGTTGTCAAACA
This sequence comes from Uropsilus gracilis, assembly GCA_004024945.1. Classification (NCBI taxonomy): domain Eukaryota; kingdom Metazoa; phylum Chordata; class Mammalia; order Eulipotyphla; family Talpidae; genus Uropsilus; species Uropsilus gracilis. The sequence continues at coordinate 28,772 of PVHY01004390.1, read as the reverse complement.
GGCACCTTCTTCATGGGGCCAGAGAGGAAACTGCTTGTAAACTCATGTAAGTTGTTGGGTGAATTAATTTCCTTTCTGTTATAGGATTGGCTGTTGACTGGAGATGGCTCTTGGCTCCCATAACCCCCCCCAACCCCCATCTTGCCTCCCTACCACCACACCCCCATGGTTTCTGACCGCTAGACTTTCTTAGCATTAGGCCACTAGGCATGTTTTGGGGGCACATTTGCTGTCAGACAGTGTCCCACGGAACATGATCAGGTGAAGGACTTTCCATCAGCTTTACCATATTCTACTGATGGGAAGCATGTCCCAGGCCATACCCAGACTCAACAGGAGACAGTCACACAAAGCATAAATACCAGGAGTTCATCTCAGAGGTTGTTCGCCACTGCCACAGAGAGGAAAAGACATTATCCAATTTCCATTTAAATTTCCCAATTCACTTTCTGTTCTGACCACAGAGATCAGGCAAGGTTTTATAGTCTGTAAATTAAAGGGATGAAACTTGGGTAAAGCACGGAAAAGTAGGAAAAAAATGGGTTTAAGAGAAGTTCACGCAAACTATGGAAATGGTGACATCAGTGTCCAAAAACAGTTCCTTAAACCCTCAAAGTCTCTCAGGATGGCTCTAGGGAAGGCAATCTCACAGGCCTCCAAGCTGTTTGAGGCCTAGCTCTACTGGTTGGGGCCTTAATTATATAAATTGGGACTGACTGTGAACAAATCTGTCTGCCTGTGAATCAACCTCTTCTAAATACATAAAAGGATTATTATTGACACCATCCAATTATTCTCTATTCTTCTAGGAGGGAAGAAGTGGAAGTGGGCTATATTTCACCTAGAAGAAATTTGTATATATGGAAGGAAAAAAGTCTTCAGAGTAATTATTGTGTTTAAGCACTGAAACAGGCTATAAAAAAAGAAACAAGAGCTCTATTCCTTGAATTAAAAGTTTGTTCTGTTTTGTTTTGTTTTTTTAAAGGCTGTATAACTATCTAGAAGGTGGCTAAAGGTAGTGAAGAGTTGATCTAGAACTTTCTCTACGCTCAGCACATAGTACCACCTCAAAGGAAAACATTTAGTAATGTCTTAGGCTGTCTTAAGATGCAGTAAACTGGATTGGGTGGTTTATAAACAGAAGAAATTGGTTTCTCATGGTTCTGGAAGTTGGAGACCCAAGAACAAGTGGGTTTAGGATCTGATTATGGTCTGATTCCACCTTCATCATCTCAGTGTCCTCCACATGATAGAAGGGGCAAAGGTGATTTCTGGGTCTCGTGTAAGGGCACTAATCCCACTCAGGATGGCTCTTCCCTCAGCACCTTATCACCTCCCCAAGGGCTCACCTGCTAAAACTATTACCTGAAGGGTCTGTGAATTTGGTGGTGGGGACAGGGTGTATGGACACACAAATTTTCTATCTCCAACAATTAAATACATTGAAATTTGTTCTTGGAAGTCATCAATCTGATAGTAATTTCCAAAGTAAGATTCTTGGCTCACGTGGGATGTAACTTAAAATGCAAATTCCTTGGTCTAGCAATTGATGTAATGAATTATAATCTCTTCTGGTGGTAGGACCTAGATATTTGCTTTTTTAACAAGTTCCCCCAGTTTAATGTATATATTAAAGTTTGAGAACCACTGTAAAGGAAATACAATCCTTACTGAGCTTGGATAACTTTATTCAAGCCTCCTTTACTGTGTACCACCTCACCACCTTAAATTTGAATTGCACGAATCCTGCGTCCTCCTCTGAGCAGTCAAAAAAACATCTCATAACTCTCAGGCTTTCATCCCTAAATACGGTCATGCAAACTATTCAGATATTTGCAATGGCTGCTGCCTCACTGCTTCCCAGGGGAAATTACATAATAGGTCTCTGGCATAGACCATGGTTCCTAGAATTACAATTGAACCCACCCCCATGTCTCCAGGAGCCCCATGTTCTGAGTAAAACCACAACAATATATCTGCTGCTTAGATTCTGGGGTCAAGGTAACAGGGGCATGCTTGGAAAAGTGTGTGTGGTTTGCCACACTGAAACTTGGCATGTGCCATCCTCCGTTGTAGTCTGCACTCTGTGTCTCTCTACATACTGTACTTGAATTTTTGCAGGACCCCGTTAGGGTCCCCAGGAGAGCTCTCATATGAAGTCCAAGAAATCTGAGGAAAATGTGGAGCTTACATGATGGACTAATTTCATTTCAATAAAATTCCCATATTACATTCAATGCGCCTGGCTTTATTAAGTTTTGTCATAAACGCTGGGAACACTTCCAAATTTAGGCTTGCACAATTATTTTTATTGGTGCGTTAACTAAAAGTGGTATATGCATAAGTCAGCATGTACATTTGACTTCATCTGGGGAGCCAAAATGAGCTTTAGGTTGATTTATCGTCATTTTACCCCTGCAAATGAGATACAGGAAATAGGGGTTAAAGTTTTTGATCACCACATTCCTAAAGCCTCCGCCGGTTCCATCCGCAGCTCTGCTATGTATCTAATGAATTTAAATTCCAAATGTCTATGAGCAACTCACAAAGTCACCAAACAAAGAGGCTGGCTTATTTTCAGACCCAGAGCCATGCAAACTGGGCAAAAAAATAGAGGGCTGTTGCACTAAAGTGAGACTGGGGAGCTCTCGGTGCTTTGAAAGGTTTTAATTGCTATGGAAAAAATCCTTTCAAAGATTTTTTCCTTAACATGGGCCCCTTGGAAACTTTTCATAGGGGAACTGTAAAATATTTATACAGCTAGCAGCACTGTTAAAAAAAAAAAAAGCAAGCAAGAAGGAAACATAGTACTGAATGAAAAGCAGACTTGACTTGAAGTGAGCCCTGCAGATTGGGGGGACCCAGAAAGGGGAGGTTACTGTGACTTCAACCCCTGGAAAAAAAGGATTAATCCCTCCCAAGCAGGCCTGGGTCAACTCTGGAAGGTTATACATTTGGTTTAAGGCTCTGTTGGTTACCGGTTTGAAATCCTTAATGTTCATTTCATTTTTCAGGAACCCTGCATGCTAAGTTGCTAGTCCGGCTCCCAGAACTTGCCCAGGATAGCTGCTCTCAGACATGTCAGTACTGCCATCCCATCCTAATTCCCTGATGGTCTTTCCCTCCCTCTCCTTCCCTGTTCCTCCCTCCCCCTCCCTCCTCTCTCCCCTACTCTCCCTCCCCTCCCCCTTCTCTCCAGAAAGAGGTTACAGCTCTGATCCTTGATCTTTGACAATTCTGAGCAGTATGAACTACTGTCCTGTCCTATCTGCTTGGCTGGCATACACGTGGCCATGAGGGACACACATGTGTCCTTCACCCAGGGACACATGAGGCCAACAGTCCAAATTCAAAGTCCTAGAGAACATGGCACTGACTTTATGAGTAGACCAAACATGGCAGAATTTTGGACTTAAAAGTAACTGCGGTGATCTCATTTTATAGAGTAAATTTAGTCTTGGAGAGAGGAAGGAAATTTCCCAAGCCTACTTCATTTATTAATATCAGGTTAGAGACATGGCTAATTCATTCTATAAAAAGGAGTTAACATGGACAATTATAGTCCCCAAACTCATGTGAACTCCAGCTTTAGTTTTTTCTCAATGCTTTAATCAACAATGACATTATTAAAGAAAGAGCTGAAGAGATAATCACTTTCTCTCTACTAACTACCTATGTATTTTCATTTCCTCCTTCCCTCCTCCTCTTATCTTTTATTGAAGATATTTAGTAGTACAAACAACAGATGCAATTTCTATGGTCTTTCCATCCTAAACATCAGTGCTGACAAGCTGATAACCCCTAGAATGGGAAAAGAACCCAAGGGTTCAGAAAACCCACAAAGTAGATAATTAACACCAGAGAAATCAAGATTTGGCTACGCAGAGGTAGCTAGTGTACTAAGGGCAGAATGAGGTGCAGTTCTGAAACTTTCAAGCAGGCGAGACTGGGTTACAGAATTACATACCATCTCGTCAATCAGAAGGGACTCTCTTGTCTCAAGGCTGACTTAATTGCCATAATTCAATTAACATGCTTCCACTAATTATATAAGCTTTAAATGACAGTTCAACAGCAGCACCACTGAGAGTAAGCCAATTTTTTCCTTTTTAAGTTAATCTTAAATTAATTATAAGTAAATTGCATTGGTTTCTTTTTCATATCTTTCACATCCTTCAACTGTCTGTGATATCACATAATCTTAGAGCACTGGGTCTTATGCAAAAAAAGCATTTAGTACCATATGAAGTAATCGTAGGATCCACAAATAGAGAGAAATCAGCCTACTCTTTCCTTCCCTTCTTCCCTTCATCTTTCTTTTATTCTTTTATATTTAGGTAATTCTTATCAAATGTTAAATGAGATAAATAAAAATCACATTAATTGAAACATTTACTTTTCAAATTTCTAAATCTAGAATACTGTCTGGTATTTGTTAATAATCCAAAAAATACTGATTTGGTTGTTTTTTTTTTTTTTTTTTTGCCACTAGATCTTGCTATGTTGCCTGGGATAGTCCCGATCCTGTGGACTCAAGCGATCCCCAGCCTCAGTCTCCCAGGTATTTGGGATTACAGGAGCCCGCTACCACTCATGGCTACTTTTTCAAGACAAGGTCTTGCTATGTTGCCCAGGATAGTCTCGAGCCTATGATCTCAAGTGATCCCTGGCCTCTTGCCTCCCAGTGCTTGGATCACAGGTGCATGCCACCTTGCCCAGCTCCAGTAAATACTGTTAAATAACCATCAATATTAGTCTTTGGATGCTTTAGGGTTTGGGGGGCATTATGAAGAAAGACTAAAAAGATACAAAAGCTCTAGTGTCTGATTTCAAGTATACGTATTTTTTTCAGTACATAAAATATAAACACATGAATATAAAAAGCCATTTTAAACTACTTAGAATTTAAGATATGACAGAAGATTATGCCGTATACATTATAAAATGGTAAATCAGATTAGTTCTTCCACTGAGGAAGATAAGAAGATGGGCTTTCAATATGAGTTATCAAGTCTGCATATAAATGAATGTTGACAAATGCAAATTACTGTTTCAAGTCAACCTATAGACAGTGGAGTCACCACAATTGGAAACTTCAACAACACAAAAGATGCTCTATTCAAATGGCCAAGGGTTAATTTGCACAGTGGCCCACATTCATCTTGTAATACCTTTAACATTCACTCACAACAGAAAAGACCTAGTCTTTGTAAAAAAACATACAGGTGTTTCTCATATTTGTATGATATTTGAATTAGTGTTTATAGTAGTATCAGAATTGTCATAGCAATTTAAGATTCCAAAGACAGATCATTGGTTAATTGAATGTGTTTTCTTCTTGAAAACTATTTGTACTACTCTTTATTTTTTCTTTCTTTCTTTCTCTTTCTTTCTTTCTTTCTCCTTCCTTCCTTCCTTCCTTCCTTCCTTCCTTCCTTCCTTCCTTCCTTCCTTCCTTCCTTCCTTCCTTCCTTCCTTCCTTCCTTCCTTTCTTTCTTTCTTTCTTTCTTACATTTTATTCATTCTTTTACTTTCTTACATTGGTAAATGGTTGCTGGAATGCCTTCCCCTCGCCCCCCACCCTCCACTGTTCACTCAGACTCCTCTATCTTTGTTGTTCATTGATTTATGTTAAATCTATTGATCTTTTCCTTCTCTGTGGCAGTGTCCTTTTGCTGGATGAGGCACTGTGTTTCTGGGGCACAGCATACCATGTTTGTAGGTTTGCAGTCTTAGTTTTGTGTTGGGCAGTCAGTCCATGCTCATTTGAGGTCTAGCAGTGTCTTCTCATTGCTGGCTGCCCTGTTCCATATCATTTTAGTCAGATCAAAACTTTCTCCTGTGTATTTGTTACTTAGTAAGGCTGTAGAAAGCAGGAAAAACACACACAGAAACCTCATTCTTATTAATATTAGCAGATAAACAGGCTGGTGTAAGCTTAGTTAATAGGAACGACAAAAACAAAATTTTAAAACTAAGGTGGCCACCATACCACACATGGTTAAAATGGCAAAGGAAACCTTGGCCTTGGCCTTGGCCTTGGAGGTGAGACTAACTCCTAGACATCTTTAGATCCCAGACTGACTATCACTTCCTTATGGAAACTTTGCTGCCTCTTCTTCAGCCATGGCACTTCTCTGTATTAACTATGTTACCTTAGAGGACACTGAATACTTGAAGTTCATGAACTTTTAGTAGTTGTTGAATGCTTTCTCTTCTCAGTGGGCCATCCTCTCTTGAGTGTCAAGACAGACTGTTTGCTCCCCAACACATTTTCAGTCTCGTATTTAGTATGCCTCCAAATAACTTTCTTAGGAAGAAAGAGAAAGAAAATGAAGCTGATTTCCCTCTGCCGAGCTTCCTCTATCAATGGTCATTCAATTTTACTTGACAAGAAACCAGCCCAGATTATACTAAATTTTTTTTTAACTTTTTAAAATTTTCTTACATCATTGTTCTCACTTTAGGTGTAGTTCTCATGCCACCACAGCACCTGTGATCCTTCACCATAATTCCTCATTTTCTCTTCCCTCTTTTGACTCTTCATTTGACTCTCACTATTTACCTCAAATCTATGGTTAGCTTTTGAGTTTTGTCTTGTTCCTGAACCTTTGTTTGACTTTCCTGTGTCCTACCTATACGGGAAACCGCTAGTTTTCTATTTCCTTCTGACTTTTTTTTTTTTTTTTTTTTTTTTTTTTTTTTTTTTTTTTTTTTTGCTTAGCATAATCCCTTTTTGCTTAGCTCCATCCATTTTCCTGCAAATGGAATGAGTCTATATTTTTTGGCTGCTGAGTAATATTCCATTGTGCTTATATACCACATTTGCTTGACCCATTCATCTGTCTTGAAGCATTTAGGTTGTTCCCCTATCTTAGCTACTGTAAACAGTGCTGTAATAAATATTGGAGTGCAGCTTTCCTTCCAAATTAGTGGGGCTTTTTTTTTGTTGTTGTTCTTTGGGTAGATACTTAGAAATGGAATGATCAGTTCATAAGGTAGATTCATTTTTAGCTTTGTGGGTCCTATATGTTGAATTTATAAAAAACAATATGACTTGTAAGTCAATAGTTTTATAAGACCAAATCTTGGAAAGGCAGACCTAGAAAAAAGGATTCCTTCATCTTCAAGGTATTCCAAGGAAGGGTTCTGATGGACTAATTATAGCTGAGTATGCTTTGGAGTCATTGTCTTGCTATAAAGATATGATGCTAAATTAGCCCAGCCTGCATCCAGTAGTGACCTTTGTGGGTAAGGCACAGCTTTCACCACACCAGTCACAGCCTTGTGTTGTAGGGGATCAGAAAGCAGGAAGAAGGGTGGGAGGATATGGAGTCTCCCAGTCTGGCCTGAAGGAAATAAGGCATTTCCATGGTTCTGCATCTTCTGCAACCATCATCTTAATGTAGACAACTTTCACTTTTTTGTTGTTTTGTATTATTTTATTTTTTTAAGAGCCACATGGAGTCACAAAAATTCAAATTACGGTACCTATCTCTATTTACTCTTTCCTGAGGAACAAGTATGCCCACAGGCCAGTAGCACTTTAATTCAAGTTTTCACTGATGACTTAGAAAACAATTCATACTTCATGCTTTGTTTTGAGGAAGTCTGAGGGTCATGAACAAAATTCATTCTCCTACTTCATTCCTAAGGATATTCTGTTGCCCTGTATATGGAAGAAGGCAGAGAGTGACCACTAACATCTGATTCTTTTGGGATCCTGGGGCTCCCTGCTGATTTCCAGTGTGCTCAGGATGTTTTCTCATACTATAGCTACTCATGTAAATCAATCCCCTTTTTATCCAGAGATATGTATAATGGGACTGATTTTTCCTTGATGAGTTATATTTTCAACCCACATGTGGCTGCACATGAAATATCAATTTTTTCCCCTTTTTTACTTTGTGTGTTGAGTTGGGCCTCTTCTCTGTTTACACAAGGACAGAAGAAAAGTTTGAGGAAGGTAAAAGGGTCACTGGGCCCATTATCCTGGCTGTCTATGGTTTTCTCCTGCCATTTCCTCTCATTCATCATTGTCCTCCCTAGAAACTCATCTATATCCCTTAAGATTTAATTATTTTTCCTAGGGACTGCCTTGTAGGGAACCTATTTTAAGATCATTATGTTTTCTGCAAAGCAGGGTTGCCAGAACTTTCTCATTGATCCCCATTTTCTGTCCACTCAGATGCTGTTTTCATTGTTCAGGCCATGCAGGGACTGTTTGCATTCTTTCTGACTGCGGGGGAACTATACAGCAGTCTTACACCATATGTCTTGTTATACTGAAAGTCATCAGATCTTTATTTTGCATTCCTTCACCATGAGCCATCTTCCCCCACCCCTCCTCCACAAGGGCAACCCGGCAGGTATGCACCCCCTCTAGAGAATTCCTGAGAATCCCAGAATTGGGCCCTTTGATCTCTCATTTTATGCACATGGGGAGGGACTATGTGTTTGCCTTTTCAGTTCTAGTATCTCCAACTGTCTCACTCCCAGGTATTTTGTGCTCACAACGCTGACAGGGTGGCTGTGTTAGCTAAAAATCAGCACAGAACTCCAGGAGGTAAAGAAAAAAATTCAGTCAGTCAGAAATCAGATAGAGACTTTTCTTTGCTCACTTGAAAAATGGGACAGGGGGACGGAGGTCTAGTATTTGCTGATGTGAAGTACTCACTGAAAGGAAGCTTTTCCACATCTTCTGCAGAACACTGCTTCTAGGAGGTGTGAGAAAAGTTTCCATGAGCAACTAATTTTGAGAAAAACTAAATCAGAATACAGAGAACACATTAACTTATTAAAGACTCCGAGTTTCACATGACATAAACCTAACTTGTTTAACTCATCATTCCCTAAACTTATTTAAGCTTGAGACACTTGCCATACAGTTCACATAGAGGTGACCTGCAGCCTGACCTTCCTTGGACTACCCAATTTGAAGAAATAAAATTCAATTATCTTAAAACTGATATGTTCTTTGAAGATATTAAAGACATGAATTAAATTTCTTTCTTAAATCATTGTTTCACTGCATCTCTCAGAGACCTGGGCGATGGGGCTTATTGACTCAGAGACAGAATTCAGAGAGGTAGGTCCTTGGAATCGGAGAAAGATAAAAGGCAACAGAGACAAGTGTTTTGGAGACAGAAAGGACTTTAAAAAATTCAATAGTTGATAAGACTGGTTGCTAAATATGATGCAATGAGAAGAATTTTAGGTAAGGGGCCTTGGGGTAGGAGGTGGGAGTCCCCTTCTTACAGGCTGGCATCATGGGGAGAAAATTAAAGAGAGACAGGGTGGACAGTGAATTCATCAGACCAACTCCAGTTTTCCCTTGTGAACCTTTGGTTGGAGAAGAGGAAGGCGCATTGGCTAAGCATGTTCTTGACTCCCTGGATTCCTACCTTAGAGACCTGTGGGTAAGGCATGGACAAGCACAAGATTGCTGGGAACTGGCTCTATAGCTCACTTGAGGGTTTCTACATGGCATAAGTGATACCAATGCACTCCCACAGCACCTCATAAATTAAGAAAGTCTTCTTGGGGATAAGAAAAGGGTCACAGGAGAGCTTGAAGGGAATCTTTAGCATTCAGGAACCTGAGGATAAGCCAAGCAGGGCCACTAGACCTTGACCAAGAAGCTAGAACATAAGACTTGCAACCACTGTCTTCAATATTTGTATCAGTAGGAATTGAGGGAAAGACAGGGGTATTGGTGGTAATATCCTCTTTCTCCCCCCAAAAGATCACATTAATGCAACTGCCTGGCCTTCCATTGAGGGCTTTCTTTGTCAAGGGCATCTTGTAGAGAATTTGGGGGAAAGGACAACACTAAATTGAGACTAAATCACTATTCCAAAAGACTGCACTTTTTATAGGGAATATTTACATTTGGGGATTGGACTAAAATTTAAACATACACATTTAAATGTCACATTGGACATTTACTGACTTCCTGCCTGTCCCAAAGAGTGATATATATAAGAAAGGACCAGATTAATAATATATGTAAAAGACAACATTTTCTTTGAAAATCTGAATTTGAATGTGATTGAAATTTCAGGTATTGCCACATCCTTTATTTTGTATTCATGAAAGCTGATCTGGGATATAAATTTCTAGGTTTTGTTTTATTCCAAACTGCAAGAATGGCATGGATCATCCAAAACTATTGTGTGAACCACAAGTATTGGTTTATTTGGCTATCTGTCTTACTGTATATTGAACTACTTCAGAGACTTAAAATTCTATTCACCCCCAAGATATAGAATAACACCTTAATGTTATAGATATTCAATAAGCATAAGTTGGATGGGTGAATGAAGGTACATTGTCTCTGCATCACAGAAAATACTCTGTGAGGAACTCCATTAGGTATTATTGGTGATTAAAAGGAGAAAAACAAGACTTTCTGGAGTGTTTGAGGGTAGCCAGCTTTTTGAGTACAATGTCCTTCCTTCTTTCATCTCCTCCATCAGATTCAATAGCTTGCTTTCCTTTTTCCCTTGGAAGTGCCTTGGAAAGGAAGATGACACTGACCAGGACAGCAAAGGAGTTATTCTGCCTCTGAAAGTTGTAAATCGACCTGAACTATGACCCAGGAAGGGTCTTGAATTTACAGGACAACTTTTAGGTTAGGGGGGGGGAAATGTCCGCAGGATAAACTTCCTAATCTCAAATGATTTTCCTGCCCCTGCCTTCTCCCTGCACCCCTATTCTCCATCTACCATTGCAATTTGGATAGGCCAGATATAGGTTGAAGTATCTTTATAGTTCCTGTTCCCTCTTGTCGTGACCCTGGGTTCTTTTCATGACCCATTTTGTTGAATTAAAACTGAATTTATTTGCATCTCCAATTTTTTTACTTCAGACTACAAGCTCGTTGAGGGGTTTTTTTGTCTTCATTATTGCAAGTTCATATTTTACAGTCTGGGGATTTCATATATATTTGCTAAGTGATCTAACTAGATCTTTTAGGCCCGGGCACAGTGGTTCGTGCCTTTAATCGCAGCCTACGAAGCTCAAGGCCGAGGCTAGGAATTGCTTGAGTCCGCAGGGTTTGAGACCCGGTACCTGGGGATATGAAACCCGTGCGTGGCAACATAATGAGACCTAGTCTCAAAAAATAGCTGTGCGTGGTGGCACGTGCCTGTCATCCTAGCTACCTGGGAGACTGAGGCTGGAGATGGCTTGAGTCCGTAGACCCCGGGCAACGTCAGCCTGCAGTTCCCGGAGCAACAAAGCAAGACCTAGTCTCAAAAAACAAACAAACAAAAAACTAGATCTTTTATGCTTCCCTAAAAACAGGGAAAAGAAAAGCTTGCTTTCCCAGTCCATAGTGTTCTTGGTATTTTCTTGTCCCACTGGTTCATCAAGTCTGCCACAAGGGAGAGATCTCTTGCCCTCCACCACCCTGCCTCCACTCCTTTGGCAGAAGAGATGCCTGTGCATTTCAGAGGGTACCTAAGAAGATAAGAAGTAAATTTACTTTTATGATTTTAATTTGACACTTCAAAATGTATTCTTGGGAGCACCTCATCACTACTTGAGACCAGAAGACATTTGAAGATGTAAAAGCCTCCAGCTGTGAATTAATAGTGGGTTTCCTGCAGGCCTCACAACACTAGAGGTGTGCTGAGATCCAGGAGGGCTGGGAAAAAGGTTCCCTCCTTCCTGAGTGTGCTCTTCCCCCCAAAGCCAGAGGAGACAAGGGTATTCAAGGTGATCTCTGTAAAGACCATTCTTGATCCTTATTGGGTTTCAGTGGCAAAAGGAAACTTTGTGAGATTCCCAGTTAGGAACAAAGTACCTATATGTATCCTTACTGTATTTGTGACTTTCCTTTTTCTAACCTTATCGTGCTGAATTGACTCATCTATGTCTTCCATTGGTCTGAGGGTCTGAGAGATCCACCAAGACAAAGATATCTGTTTATCCACCATTATGCCTGGCATATGTTAACAGTAAGAGTGACAGCAATGCTGAGGATAATACTGGTCATAGGCAATGTCTGTATAATTATTCCTCTGAACCAGACACTTTTCTAAGTGATTTAATATACTTACCAGCCCTCATAGGTCTCACCTATTTCAAGGTAGAAACTATTGTCACTCACATTTAATATCTGGATAAATTGAGGGAAAAAAAAGAAGATTAGTGATTAGTCCAAGGCCACCTAGCAGATAATTGACTGAGCTGGAATTTAAACAGGAATCTGGTAGGAGAGACCATGTACTTAGCCATTATACTGCAGTCCATGACACCGTCCTAGAAAGTGAGGTGACTTCATCTCCATTGGTACTCATTCTTGGAAGCAGGTGAAATCTGCTTGCAGAGACCACTTCAGGGGGCTGAGGGCATTCCCCACATGACAGGGAGCTGGGACACCAGGTTTACGACTGGTGAAGGTATGTAGGAGGAGAGCGGGAATGTAGACGAGAGAATGTTTGAAGAATCTGCAGGAGAGTAGGAGCACACTGAGAAACTAATAAGTGGGGCACTTGAAGAAGGCAAATATGGCTAATGAACATTTTTTGGATTAATTTCTATGGGGCAATCTCCAGAATTTCCATACAACCTTGTCTAGGAAACTTTCTGTAGAGATCTACATTCTTTTTCAAATCAGTTTTCTTTGAGCTAAGATACCTTGTTCAGACCAGGCTACATGAGGCTCTAGAACTGATTCAGGGTTTAAAGCACTAAGTGAGGTGTGTGAGTTAATTGCTACAGTTCAATCCTGTCTTTGAATCTATTGGGGGAAGAATGAAGAGAAATGACCATGGGTAACACTCAAAATTAGCTCTATTTAGGATTTCTGGTCCAGTTCCCTTCTGTTTTGGAGTTTGGAGTAAATGTATTCAAGAAGAACAAAAGAGAAGCAGGAAAGGAAAGGATGAGATGGTATGGAAATAAGAATAAGAGAAAGTGAGAGAGGATGTAGAAAAACCCGCTTCTTTGATTTGTATGGTGTGATTTCTGAAATCGCTCCAGTCTCTACATAAATCTAGAGGATTTATGTGGCTTCATTAATCACACTTTCTTTTGAAATGGAATTTTCTGCCTCAGAGCCTTTGAACATTGACATCCAAATACAACATATTCTTTCAAAATCACCTCTGGATAAAGACAACACTGTTGAGGTAATTCCCCCAAATTGTAGGTGGAGTCTGGCCCTCAGATCTTGATGATAATAGGCCAAAAAAGGACCTCCCTTCGGAGAACAGAAGTGTTTTGGTATGACTAGGATCCCAGTTGCAGACACCCTAGGTTAGGAACCTAGGAGAAAAAAAAAAAAAAAATGAAAGGAGAAAAGGAGCCCCTTGTTTTTGACGAAGAACAACAAGCACTGCCATCTAGTGGCAAAGTATTGTTTCTCCTGGCACTGGCTTCATGACCTGCCTACCCGGCTCTATCCAGAGCTAGAAAGCACATGTTCACCTCTCTGGGGCAAACCTGACCTGAAAATGGCAGAGCTCAGGTGAGTTCATGAGTGAGTTAACGTTACTATCATCAGAGGCTGAACCCAAAGTGAGTTTTGTTTTTTTGTTTTTGTTTTTGTTTTTTTGTTGGCTTTTGCAGGGGAAGTCCATACAAACATGGAACAAAGACTGTATTCCCGAGAAGGGACAGAGGAAAGGGGAACACATAGGATTCTTACTAGCGCTGCACCACCTTATCTAACCTCATGCTCTCCCTGTTTTGCTGATGAATCAAAGCCAAATAGGTTAAATCCAAAGTCAAACTGCCAGAAACGAAAGAGGTTTAGAAAAAACTTCTCTCCGGTTTAGCTTTCGTGGGACTTTTCCACTGTCAGTAACATCCAGCGGAGGCTCATACTTCCAGGTCTTGCCACAGACCTTCCACCTTCCAGGATGAATTTACTAAGACAGGCAATAACACCTTAACATAGCTCCTGGCACTGCAAGTATCTTCAGTTTCGGTTGCATCTTACTGACAGAAGCAGAGAGAAGAGCGAGTCTGCAGTGGCTTGATGCTCAGATCTTATGGATTAAATCAATTGTTGGTGGTTAAGTGCTCTCTTTCTGTGAAGTCACCACCACCTGCCATTCTAGGGGACACTATAGTGCCAGTGAGCTGGGCCATATAACCTCCTACCCTGACCAGAGAACCTGCAACAACAACTTCAACTATCCTTTCTGCTCAGCACTGCTCCATGAAAACAAACTTCATCCATCCAAATCTGGTTCTAATAACCATGTTCTATGTGTTAGTATATTTTTCTGGCACCAAAACAAACCTAAATTATATTCTTATTTTGGGGGGAATAGATAGATGTTGATTTTTAAATGACAAAATACTTATTTTACTAGTAACTTATTTTAAGCTGTTGGATTTATGTCTTACTCAGAAAAATAAATGTTAATCACTTATTTATGAAAACTCTCTAATGGAGATGGACATAGAAAACACTGGAATATAGACTTCCCTCAATTTAACAATTTAATGAAGGAGATTAAGAATATAACTCTGCCTTGCTATATTGTAGTAAGCAAGAAAGAAGCATTTAACCAATGCCAAAAGTTACAGTAATAAAGCAAGCATGTGTTGTTCTGAATTGTAAGTTATTCAATTACAGTTGCATAGGTAAAATTTTTTGCTGGCATGAACTCTAATGGATTTCTGTAACTACAACATAGCCATAAATAGGTTTTAGAGAATTGAGACTTTCTCTCACTATTTTAGTTGATTCTCAGAAAAGAAGAAAAAGATGGTATCCTGGTTTCTCCATGATCTAACAACTTTACAATTTAATAAAAACTCTAGGGGATAACAATGTCATTGATAAGTTAAAAACTCTAGCTGTCAAAGTTTTATTACCAAAACAAGCATTCTATTAACAGTCTAAAGGTTTAGCATAGATGTTTAAAAAGTTGTTAGGGAATCTTGCTTGTGATTCCTTTGCCCTGAAATGCTTTGTAGTTGACATTTTAGAGAAGTGAGTGTTGAAGGATTATATCAGAATCACTGCTTCTTTAATCAATTAAGTATTGACATTGGTATGATGTGTAGAAAATGTGAGCATGAAAATAATGTGGTCTGTGGAGATAGTTGTAAATTTTTTTTTTAAGTAAAAAACACACTGTCTCAAAGCTAATATAATTGAAATTAGATTTGCTTTCTCTGATAGCTTGGGCTTTAACATGTCTGAAAAAAGAACTTGATATAGAGTAGGTTTCAGAATAGAAATTCAACATATTTTAAAGTCTTTAAGGAGACAGCAGGAAATCCAGTGTCAACTCTTTGCTGATGAAATCAACCATTGGGTTCATGATCCTAGCTCATGGTAACCATGGGAAGAGAGTAAACTAGAA
Organism: Uropsilus gracilis; assembly: GCA_004024945.1. Classification (NCBI taxonomy): domain Eukaryota; kingdom Metazoa; phylum Chordata; class Mammalia; order Eulipotyphla; family Talpidae; genus Uropsilus; species Uropsilus gracilis. The sequence continues at coordinate 13,440 of PVHY01004390.1, read as the reverse complement.
CAGCAAACCTAGATGAGGATTTGGTTACTCAGTGGATTCTGACTTATGCTGATGATGGCCTTGAGCCTACCAAAATTTTTTTATGTTAACTTCTGAAGCCTTGGGGAAGAGATCTTTTGTTAATGGAGATCTCACTCTAAAATTTCTATCAGTGAGGCTGGATGAAGGTGTTAAGAAGAACTTATTTAATGCATCCCTTCTAGGTTTCCATGTTTTATTCCTTTAATATGTCTCTATACTGTGTTTTTGTTTGTGCAGTATTCTTTTTAATTCTTGCATTAACCCCCTTATTCCTCATCTTTTTTTCCCCCCCCAACAATGAAAGCTTAGATAACTTGCCCAAGTCTTAGGGAATTTTTGTTGGCAGAGCTAAATGATTTAGCGCTCTCTCCTGGCCAAGCGGAGGGAGCAGTTATCCCGGGAAGAATGTGCAATACTCCCTTCATTAAAGCCGTTAACTGGGACCCTAAGTTCCAAGTTGAGTCCAGACTAATTGTATACTGACGGCCTCTTCCTCAACTATTTTTCATCTTTCACAAAGCATAAAGATTTAGTTTCAGAACAGAACTCATGGGTTTGTGGAAACAGACAATCACCAAATGATGTGCTCTAGTAAGGCAACAAGAAAAACTTCTCTGGGAGACAGCTATGGGCTGACAACTGCTCCCTTCTGGAATCGGATTCAAGACATGGGAAGGGTTTTCTTTGTGCTCTAAGAATCTTTTCCCATGAACCTAGCTGATTGGTACAGTGATAATCACTTGATGATCAGATCTTTCTCCAGCATTTTTTGAATAGTAACTAAGCGACTCTTCTGATGGGAGCAACACTGTAAGATATGAAGAGCCAGAGCTGTTGCTGACAGCCATGTGTCCTGGCACATAGAGAGAATAAGGAAATATTTAGAAAGGAACAGATATGGATAGAGTGTGTCCTGGTCATCTTTAGTAATCTTGTCCCAATTGTTTTTTGCAACCCCCCTTGAACCTATGTTTGGATACATGCCTCTCTTTAAATCAATACATATTGTGTTTCTGTCATTCGCAACCACTTAGTTCTGACTGACAGAACCTCTTTCCACAAAAGATGAATTCATTGTACTTCCAGTCTCCGTAAAATACAAATAACCTTGGACGGGATTATTTTGTAAACTGTTTTTACCTAAAGTACAATTATAATTCAGTTATTTTCTGAGCATTATTAATACTGACCAGCTGTATTAATACTGGTGACAGCATTGCAAAGTTGGGACAGAGATCTGGCTTGGACCTCTGAAAAAGGGGAAGCAAAATTTGTGGGGGATGTGAGGAGGGAATTGAGATTAGGGAATAAGTTCGAGGAAAAAGATCTCAGAGGGGAAATGGTCTTGAAAGTAAGTCTTAGAGGGCACAATAAACACATTTTACTTCACATTACTCTGAGGCTAATAATACTGGGCCCATATTCAAACAGAAACTGGACTCTTTGGGAATATTGATGATAATTTTTCTAGAAGATTTTCTAAAAATTTACTGGTTTTGAAAGAGCTTACTAGATTTTGCGCTTACATCCAGCGCATATTTTATTTGAAATTTTTGAAGTATTACAAAACATGTTTTTGTTAGGCCATCTATGAAATAAGGGTTAGAAGTATTTAAAAGTGCCTTCTAGTGAGCCCTTATTTAAAACACGGTGGGCTATAATTTTAGAGCAATAAACTTCATTATAATATACTTATATGTGACATTTTCAGGCTGTATTGTTCATGTTTTTAAGTCCTGGGGAAAGGCCCATTAAAGCCATGTTACTCACATTAATTCAACATCTAGCCATTTATAATACAAACCCCAGCCTTTTGGAAAATGTCATTAAAAAAGTTTCACCATATATGGACATTATTTATTGCTTGAGCCCCATTGTCTACTTCTAATATGCCCCTTTATCAGACCCAAATGCCCACTTCAGAGAATTTCGTTTTGAGCAACAACTGGCTTCTTACATTATCCAATGATGCAGGAAAGTTAAATTACAGCCAGTTCATATCATAGAAACAAAATGTTTCCTGCAATTACTGATAAGGGACAGTTCATTTTCTTTCTGTCATCCTGAAAAAACCCTCCTAACAACAATTCATGCCTGGTTAAACAGGATTTCCACATCTACTGCTGACATCTTTCCAAATAATTCAGGGTTGTTATTACTGTACAGCCCTGGCAAGGCTCAAAAGCAAGCAGACTTGACGAGTCTGCTCAAAGCAGAGCTTAAGTAGTTGTAATTAATAATAATTACATGCCCACTACACTCCAGTTTTATCATATTATCCGTCAATGCAAATAAAAAAACCCACACACAACACGCTTGAAACAGGATTAGTGCGTTAATAAAGCCACTCTGCATATGTCATCTCTCTAAAGTTTAAAATATTTGTAGTGGTTTCTGTTTTATTGATTTTCATTATTCTGTGTCTGGTTGCAAAACGTTGTCTGGATGAAGTACGACTTGGGACCAGCTTTGTTTTCTTCCAAAAGCCTTCCTCCTCCTGCCGTGACTCGGATTCGAACCGAGGTTGCTGCGGCCACAACGCAGAGTACTAACCACTATACGATCACGGCAAGCCACAGGAGAGCTGAGCACTTTGTTTCCTTTAAGGGCTATTGCAATATAAAAATTTGTGGAAACACTGCCATCTATTGCCTAAATGTATACATTTTCTTAATATTGGAAAAGAGCAATGTTCCAGCAGTCTCTGAATATTTCAAGGAGCAAAAACAAAGTCCTTGGACATGAAATTAACATTGCTTTCTTGGTTAATTTGGAAAAATTCTGTTAGGTAAGATTCACTGGATGCATTGTCCAGGAAACGAGGATCACAATAACAAGTCTTAGAAAAACTAGTTATTTGACTCATGCTTCCTACATTTAATAAATTATGAATATTAATTCCCCACCCCCATGCCCAACTGCCAACACCAACTATGTTGCATTGAATGACACATGAATCTTAGTGTCCTTTGTGGTTTCCCCACCATCAGTCTTATTTCCATAAACTTAGGTAGCACAGCCATAAAAAATATGGCAACAACAAAATGGCCTGAGGATGGAAAAAACCAGAAAGCCTTGTTTCTCTTGTTAGAGGAAGCCAGATTGCATATACCTTGTGTGAGCAGAGACTCCCCCCCGCCACCCCCCACCGTTCAAATACACAGAACCCAAAAATAGTATCTTTCCTGGAATATAAAGACTTTAAGCTACAGGAACTTCATAAAGAAAATATTCCCAATAATATTAGCAACCCACCACACAAAGGAACTTGAGTGTTCTGTGCTAAATAAATTGCAAGATAATTCTAAATAAGTTACCTTGTCATAAACATTAGTTGGCACAAGGTATTTCAAGAGGTAAACACCTTGAAAAAATGCACAGAGAAACATCTTTCTGTCAATGGATTGTTATTGGGGACTCTTTTTTTTTTTTGAGACTAGGTCTTGCTATTTTTGCCTGTGGAACCACAGGCCCTCATTGCCCGGGGTACCACAGACTCAAGCAACCCCCAGCCTCAGCTTCCCAGGTAGCTGGGATTACAGGCGCGCACCACCACGCCCAGCTATTTTTTTGGAACTAGGTCTCGCTACGGGCCCCAGGTAGGACTCAAACCGCGATCTCTAGCCCTGGCTGCTTCATAGGCTGAAGCTTACAAGCATGAGCCACCGTGCCCAGCCTTTGGGGACTCTTCTTGAACCCTTTAATCAAAGTAGCAGCTGGGCCTCATTGGCCTAGTGTAGGGGGTGGCAAGAAACTAATCCTTGTGTTGAGTGTGTGCTGATAACTCTGGGAGGTTATTTCAGAAGATAAAAGCAAGAGACATTTTTTAAAAAAAGAAAAAAGCAAGAGACATAAACGGTCACTCCCTTTTGATCATCTATCTTCCTTCAGTCTCACAAATACATTTCCTCCCATGGTCACATAAAAAAAGATTTCCAGAGTTGCTGAGTCCCCATACATTCTGCAGGCAGCAGGGCAGACGGCTCTCGAGCCTGCCAACAGTACAGGTAGGTGAACCTGGTAAGTCTCACCCTGTGGCGAGGGATAGAACATAGCTCCTGGTTGGCTAAAGTAGTTTTCCCAAAGCACAATCATTTGCTTACCAATGGTTTTTGCTCTGGGCAGTTACCAAATAGAAAAGAAAGGAAATATTTTTTAAAAATTGTCCCACAACATAAATTGTATAAACAGGCAGTCAAATGTAATTTTGGCTCAGTCACAAACTGGAAAACAGGCTACTTACTAGCCTGTGCTTCAGTTTTCTCATCTGTAAAGTGGAAGGTAACTGGTACCTCACAGGATTGTTGGGTAGATTCACTAGATGATTACATGCCAAGGACTTAAAAGAAGTTTGTTATATAGTGAGCACTGTAGACATATTAGTAAAGCTATTATTTAAATAAATAGATTTATAAATTTATCACATTCCATATTTTAAAAATCCAGTATCACATGTCACAGATGACATATCACATAATTGTAAATAAAGGTCACTAGGAAATAAAATTGAAAACAAAACAGTAGAACTAAATTCTAGCTCAAATCGCTGAGCTTGGAGTTTGAGATCTGCTCTGGGTTAAAGAGGAGGGTGAGTAAAATTTGCAAAGTTGCTAAAGACCTACCCGCCTCTGATTGAAGTTTTTCCTGCATTTATCTGAATGACTAGAAGAAATTTGAACAGAGAATAACTTTCTCTTCACAGGTTTCCATTCTATGAAAGGCCGCATTCATCATACCCTTTAAACTACCTTACAGGCTGTATCTGTCAGACTAGGTCATGCTCTGCAACAAACATATTCAGAGAGGCTTACATGTTCAGTGCATGTACAGTGCATGTTCATTTCAGGTCCAGCTCTGTGTCTCCTTACCCAGGGATACAGGCCAAGAGAATATCTACTTGCACAGCATTATTCATTGCTTTGACACATGGAAAGAGAGTTCTGGATTGTATGGAACCAGCCCTGAAATCTCCACTCACAACTCATTGGCTAAAACTGATCTTATGGCTCTATCCTGCTACAAAAGTCCAAGGAAGTGCACCCCTGCCTGTGCCAGAAAGCAGAGTTAGAAATCTTAGGTGACAGGACTGCTAGCTTCCAGTCACATCACTAGTAGGAAACTCCAGCGTAGGTAAGTATGGAGGGGCTGCATGCTTGAAGCAGATATGATCAGGGAGCAAAAGTTTTGAACTCTGCCTTTAGTCCCACCTCTGAGGGTGATGTACCAGCTAAGGCTTTCCTTTGACGTCTGTGTGGATTTCTCTTTTCCTTGAGGGTGTCAGTCATCTTGTGAATAGAGGCTGAAACAGCTTTGCCTATTAAAGTGGAATGGGCTTTCCTCCTGCCAGTGATGGGATCCTTCTTCTACAAGAGCCTTCACCAGTAGGCTTCTTCCAGAAAGTTATCACCTTGGTGTGGAGAACCTAGGTCAACCAGGGCTCTTTGAGCCTATGGAAGTCTAGTAACATTACCTAAAGAATGCAAATTATTCTGGACATGGTGGCTCGTGCCTGTAAGCTTCAGCCTATGAAGCGGCAGGGGCTAGGGATTGTGGTTCAAGTCCTGCCTGGGGCCCGTAGCGAGACCTAGTTCCAAAAAATAGCTGGGCGTGGTGGCGCGCACCTGTCATCCCAGCTACCTGGGAAGCTGAGGCTGGGGATTGCTTGAGTCTGTGGTACCCCGGGCAACAAGAGCCTGCAGTTCCACGGGCAAAAATAGCGAGACCTAATCTTAAAAAAAAAAAAAAAGCAAATTATTTTAAGTTACGTGAACTGAAGGCCCTAAAGATTTATCTCTGTCATTTGTCCTTTTCGTAATGAAGAAACAAGCACTGTTCTACTTTTTCATGACCTAGAAGAATTATTTTGGAGTACCATAAGATATAGCTTTACCAGTGAACATGTCTTCTCTATCTGAGAAACTTATTTTTTAACTCTCAGAGTGAAATCTCTCCCTTCTCTTCCCTTGATACCTTTGATCTTTAAGCACAAAATATATATGCGATTTTACTTTAGAAATTACAGTCATGTAAATCCTTTATATGTATGCTATTAAATTTTGACTTTTTCCTACTAACCTGTCTGATGTTAATGTAGTTATCCATCTAGCCTTGGAGGAACCCAGATGAAGTGGGGGTATTTTCCCAAGCCTTGACAAATTTTATGGTCTTCTTGGGGATATACATTCAGATTTTGTTCATAAGCACCAGTACTGGGAACTCATTTCAAAGGAGGGATTGAAAGAATCGAAACAGGGTTTCTTACAAAATTTTTAGTTTCCTTGTAATGTACCACCTGATTATTTTCTTCTGACTTTATTATATTAGGTGCCTAGTCTAGTCATTTTTCTGTATCTTAAGGTATCAGTGCAAACAAAAGACCTATATACCTTGGTTTCATGTAATTTATAGTCTAGTGAGAGAGAGAAAAATGAGTAATAGAATGGAGTAACAGCTGGTATCATGGGAAAGGAATATATACATATATATGATTTTAAGATTTCAAATTAGGTTGAGTAGAGAGAGGAAGGAAGATATCATATTTGAGAGGAAGACAGAAAGAAAGTGGCTGAAGCATTGGCCTGTTTTGTTTGTATTCTAGTCTTATTTGAAACCCATCTGTGTGACCTTGGTCTAGTCACCCTCTGCATTTTTATTTCCTCACCAGTAAGGTAAGGGGCTCTGATATTCTTTATATCTCCAGTATAACATAAATTTAATTTAGAGAGATAAATTAACAAACGATAACCAAATGTAAACATTTGGAAGGAAAAAATTACACATCAAAACAGGCATGTCTTACAGCCATTATAGCTATTCTTTATGTTTCCTCTTAAGCTCACAAAAGTTGTCATTTGTCAGCTTCTAAATGTTGTCAGCCTTATTTCCCTGTCTGTGGAAACATATTTCAAATGCATAGAAGTTGGTCTCTAATTTAAGTTGGGTGTAAAGGAGGATCTCTTGCTTGGAAGGGCTGTTTAACTTCGGAATTCACTTTTGAAGGAAAAGATTTCCCTTTCCAGGTCATCTTTAAAAATGAAATTGCTAACCAGGTGTGGTGGAACACACCTGTAGTCCAAGTGCTGGGAAGCAAGAGGCCTGGGATCACTTGAGTCCGCAGGATTGGGACTACCCTGGGCAACATAGCAAGACCTGGTCTCTAAATAAATAAAAAAATACATACATAAATAAAAATGAAATTGTTGCTTACCAGCAGATCGTTGCTAAAAGTAATAGAGCAATAGCCTCCCTCTCTCTCCTTTTACTTCATCATTATAAGATTTTCCTCCTGGTGGTTATTACTTTCCCCAGTTATTCACAGTGATTTCTAAAGAGAAGCAGCACTGATAAGAGAGTCTGACTAGTTGAAGTTTCCTCCTCCTTAGCTGAGTCCTACTTCCAATGCTGCCACTTTTGTCTCTCTTCCCAGGCCAAGCACTGTTTTCCCCTTCTTGTCCTTCTTTTCAGCTTGCCTCCTGCCTTACTGGGGGTAGGGAAATGACAGTCAGATCCATCACTGGGCTGGAGGCCAAGAGAGGCAATCCGCTGGGTTGGGGCTGGCTCAGTGCCCAGTTTTTAGACAAAGACAGGTTGGGAACCCCCCTGCAAAAGGGGCTTCTCAGTTCCCTCCTCCAGAGTCTGTCTCCAGTCAGGACCCAGCCAGCTATGACCATATAGAGACCTTAAAACTACTTCTTGCTTTGATTTTTTTCTAGACTCGTGTGTTTTATCGGGGGAGAGGGGGGAGAGAGTAAGAAAAGACAGAAAGAGGGAGGAAGGGAGAAAGAGAAAGAGGAAGGAAGAGAGGAGATGAGGAAGGAGGGAGAGAGAGTAAAGCTGGACAAATCTGGTACATATGAGGGAAACAAGGAGAGCTCACACATGCTCCTGGGGATTGTATTTTAGAGGGTGGGGGGGAACAAGTAGCTAAAAGCAGAGGAAATCCAAGCAAGTGGTAGCTCCAGATTTCCAACTTCCAACCAGTCACCTTTATCATAAAGAAAGCTAAAAATTAAATGGTCCTATATTTAACCATCTCCATAACATTTCCTGCATGTATCTGAAAAATCTTTGATTCTGAGAAATCACAAAACACTAGAGAAAATGCATTCTTTTCAGAATGCTTGTAACCGCAAAATGTTTTAACAGTTTACATTTTCAAGAGTAAGTTGCCTGGAGTGCTTTTCCCCCCTTGCTTATTAATGAGTTCTATTTAACTGAGTCAGAAATCTTGCTGTGGGGAAAGCTGGAATGGGGGGCCAAAGAGGGGGGGGGTAGAGGTAAGGGGGAGGGGTTGTTGGTTTAATTTTAATTTTTTTGCCTGAAGGCACCATTAGAAAATTCCAGATGCAAAGCTTTCAAATAGAATTCCTCATCTGACACAGCCCTCTGGAATATGCCCAGCCTAACCTTTACGATCTGGCGGGCCAGGCCTCTATTTGAAACCTTATGAGGGGGGCTGATCCATTAATGATAATGTGCAATGACTGGGAGCCCCAGAACAGCTGAAGGCCTGGGGCGGCAGAGACTTAGGGCTCTGCTCACAGAAAAAATGGTGGCAACAAGCACCCCCTGAAAAAAGGGAGTGAAAAGTGGGGCCACCTAAGAGTGGGGAAGCAGAGAAAGCCACCTTTATCTGCCCATCAATTCAGGAAGCTGAGGTTCTAAAAGAGAGGTGTTGGCAGAACAGGGACCAGTTAGCATCAGGATTTATGTCCAAGAGTTCTGACCAATCACAGTGAGCCACTTTCCTTAAAGAATCTTCCCCACAGGCTCCTGGGGGCTCTGAGGCTGACAGCCTAGGACAAATGCTTCAATCTCTTTGTGCTTCCATTTCCCTCATAAAAAGGGTATGACAATGATACTCTCTACCTTACAAGGCTGTTGTGAGAATTAAATAAACATGCATGGCCCTTTATAAGAGTGCCCAGGATCTAGTAAATGCTTAATAAATATTAATCAAATTTTGGTCAAAGCAGACGCTGAGGTGAGCGGTTCTAAGCTCCCGGCCAGGATGAGGAGGTGCCAGAAGAGCAGGCCCGGCACGTGCCAAGACCCAGAGGTGGCCTGAGGTTTAATTACGGGGCTCTGTTTACGATGAGAAGTGATGTGTGGGCCAAACGGCTAGCTGGTTGTCAGGGGGACAGTCGCCTCAGGCTCTGGACAGGTGGTTCCAATCCCTGAGAAGAGGACGTGACCCGGACACAAGGGAAGAATAAATAGAAAGGCCTTAAAGGAGCCAATGTGCCATCTGACTTAGCTGGGGGGTGAGTGCAGGCTTGAGAGGAGGAGAGCTTTAGGGTGGTGTTTGAAAGCTAAGTGGTGGCTGAGTTACGTGGGGTCAAGATCTATGTCCCGAAGAACTTCTGTATGGAATGACCAAGGTACTTAATGCGTCCCTTGGGCCCCTCTTTCTCTAAATCTTTTAAATTTTATTTTTTAAAAAGATTATGTGTTTTCTTTTATATCACTGTATACTCTGGAGTTCTCTCACCACCATGCCATTCTGAACTGTCATCCTGATCATTCGTGCTCAGCCCTCCCCTGATTTCACCCTCCCCCTCCCTCTCCTTTGCTGTATGCTTCAGTTCTGTTATCAGTTCGTTTTAACTTTTTCTTGTCCTTTAGTTCATTTTCCCTATATCCCACATATAAGAGAGACCATCTGCTATTTATCTTTTCTTTCTGACTTATTTCTGCTAGCATAATTTATTCTACCTCTGTCCATGTTGCCACAAATGCCATGAGTTTTTCTTTTTTGATTGCTGAATAATATTCCATTGTGTAAATATGCCACAACTTTTTAATCATTGATCAGTTTTGGAGCACTTGGGTTGTTTCTATATCCTGGCTATTGTAAATAGTGCTGCAATAGTGGAGGGTATAGGTTTTTTTTTTTTTTGTTATTTTTTTTTAGTTTTAGTTTTTTTAGCACAGGATTTATTTTTTTCTAAATCTTTTCCTACAGAGGTGTTGACAAGTTTGCTTTTAAAGTAACATGTGAGGCACCTGGCCTGAACTGGAATGGCTTGGAGGGGCTCCATGAGCACAGACCTCTGATAAAAGGTGAGCTATGTCTTATCATCTTGCTATCTCAGTGCCTAGGACAAAGCATTGATTGACCAGAGGAAAACTTATGATCAGTTGTGGGTGTGGATTGTAACTCCCATGTTTGGTCTCACTTTAGAGCTGCAAAAATTGAGCTGATAAATGTTTTAGTTTTTATTGAAGTAACACTGGATTTTTACATTATATAAGTATCAGGTGTGCGTTGTTGAAAATCAACATGTGCATATACTACATCTCTTAATGTTACCTCTTTTTCTTACTTTCAGGTGTTTTGTTATTGATTAATATAATTTTGCCTTTTCTGAAATATATTTCACAAATATGTCTGATTACATAGGGTCTCTGCCCAATTTTGAATGCTGAGAATGTCAGTAAGGTTGGGGCCAGCATTTCTCCTGATTAAAATGTGGCTGTGAAATAAACAAGCACAACACAGATTAGGAAGGGATTGCTATTCAACTGATGAGAGCTCTATGAAAATTGGAATATGTGAAAATATTAACATCCCCTAATCTCAATTCTTCAGTTATTTGAGAGAGGGTGGGGAGAACCAGGGGAGTATATAGCTTGAAGGAATGAACACTGTATTACCTGTTCATGTTCTGTTTTTGTTTTTATGATGAAGTTTATAATCTTGGAACATATATTTGCTCCCTTTGCCTCATTGATTTTAAAAAGAATAATAAATCTGCCCCCTTGTACACTGTACAAGGGTATTAAAGGAAAAATGTGAAATATTCAGAATGATTTCAAAGACGTTGTGTAGAAGACATAACTGCAATTATTCTTGCTATTATCATCATTATGATATGGGAGATAGGTATTAAATTTACAAGATGAAGCCAGATTTATACCCTATGTAACCCTAGAACCATAAAGATAACTTGGGTGCAAAACCTGGCCCCATGACAGCTTTCCTTAATTATCATCAATTCTTTGAGTGGGATGAAAAAAAGAAAAAAAAGGAAGAGAAAAAAGAGAAAGAAAAAAAAGGAGGGAAAACCAGCCTAATTGAATGTAGGATAAACTATTCATTAGCAAACTAAATAGCTACGACATTTAATAACCTGTGGTGCCTCATGGAAAACCAAGACATTGCCAAAAGTAATTGAAGTTTGTGATTCTCCAAACTGTTATTTAAAGCAGGGTTTGGCAAGGCTCAGTGGGTCTGCACCAATTTTAATTGCATTTTTAACATTCAGGATGGTGGTTGTGTTCCCTTACTCATTATTTGTGCATTGAAATCCCTTTATGGTGAACTTATAGTGAAACCTTATGCAGTGATTTTAAAGTTCACAGCATGTGGGAGCCATCTATATCAAAACCTGTACTTTACTTTCTGACCTTTTAACTGTTTTATATCCAGTTGCATATATCCCTATTTTTTCCTTCCCTCCCTTCCTCCCTCCCATCTTTCCCTCCCTCCTATCTTTCCCTCCCTTCCTTCCTTCCTTCCCTCTTTTTCCTTCTCTTCCTCTGTTTGTATTTCTGCTTGCCATCTAAGGAGATGACCTGATTCCTTATAACTACCACACAGAGCTTCCTGAGGGTTAGGATGGACTTGATATGGAGCAAAGACCTCCTATAGTGGTAACCAAATGGAATGTGGAGTAAAATTCCAAGTAGCCATGTTTGCCTGTGGAATAAAAAGCAATTGCCATTCATGCTCCCATCTCTCAACATGGAGACATGATTAAATACACACAAGGCATTAGGACAACACATGATTTTAGTACACTTAGGAAAGGCACTTCTTAACTGTGTTACCCTCATAATTACTGAAGGGCTTCAGACCTCCTCTGTCATTTCCCAAGAATGTAAAGCAAACACGATTTGTTGAGCAAATATTAATGCAGAAGGCATTGTGTCTAACATGCCACTGGAATTAGCTCATTTCATTCTCAGGACAACCTTAGGTATTTAGTATTTCCTCCCTTGTACCAAGGTGCAGAATTGGTTAAGGAATTTGCTCAGGACCACACACAGATTGAGCTGCCAGAGTTCAGATTTGAACCCTAACAGTGGGTCCTGTTTCATTCGTTCACTAACTTTTTTTTAAACAAGATTTATTAATCTACTGTCAAACTCACTCATTTAGACCTTTTTTCTTTCAAACTGTGAAAATTTATATATACTAATAGCAACAACTTAAATTTACTAAAGATAATCATACATTTGAAAAAATAATACTTGAAAAAATGGATACAATTAACATATCTGGGCCCATCATCACTAAATAAATATAATGTTTCTTTAACTTACTGTGTGATTTTTCTGACATGTACAAAAGTAGGTGGATTAGTACTTTTAAAACTCTATCTGCTCATTACTCAGCTTTAATAACTATCCACATTTTAAGACTCTCATTTGCTATTTCTCCATGTAAAACCTTTAAACAAATAATCTGTGTATGGAGAGGTAGGTGTGAAATCATGTTGCTTCATTTCCTTGTACAGTAAATTTTTTTTTAATCACAGTTCATTCATTTTCTTGGATTTGTACTTAAGAAAAATTTTGGGGGGGTTGGAAAGAAGATGTATACTTAAAAGCTACATTTGTTTCTCCCATGAACTTTGTAACATGGCAAGAATGGGGTCACTCTCAATGAAATTCTTCATTTGAGGATTCTTAGACCACTGAGGTGGTAAATGTGATGAACTAAAATTTCAAGTTCTCAGCAGTGATTTGTTTAAAAGATTTTTTTTTTTTAATCAATGCTTGGATTGAGGAGGGGGTAAAGAGATGTGGCAGAGTTATATCTAGTTCACTTATATCCTGAGGGTAAAGTTTTTGAGACTATAATAAGTTTTTGGACATTCCACCTAGGTGGGCCCTGGAATTTGTCTACCATTCCCTGTAGCGTGGAAGTTGTGAAAATGGAAGCTCAATTTTATCTGGTTCAAAAACTGGCCTCAGTTTCTGGACTGAACATTTCTTCCTTTCTTGACTTCATTGATGAGTTCAAGATGATGCTTTTCATATATTTTAAGTAATAATTTTAATTGTCTACAGAAGAAAGCTTGATCTGGGTAACTACCCTGGACATGAAAATCCTCTGTCTTGTTTTTATTTCCATTTCTTCTTCTTTTTTTTTAAATAATTTTTATTTATATATATTTCACATCACTTCAGTCCCTGGGGGTCACCCACCGCCTCCCCTTCCCACCCGCTCCAGCTGGTCCCCATTCTCCCCTTGTGCAGTTTCATTTGGTTGACCATATATTAGTGGAACCATTTGGTTTCTGTCCCTTTCTATCTGACTCGTTTCTGCTAGAATGATTTCTTCTAGGTACATCCAGGTTTCCATAAATTCATCAAATTTGTCATTTTTAATTGATGAGTAATACTCCATTG